>JAVQKC010156404.1:0-10945 GCA_036025475.1 Philypnodon macrostomus
TATAAAAATATATTTATTTATTTATATATATATATATATTATATATATATATATATATATAATATAAATATTATATATATAGTGTCAATCGATTATTTTTTTATCATGATTAATTTAAAAATTTGCTTTTTTGTGATCTTTTTTTTTATGTGAGGCCCCAGATGGAGCTACCACCCCTAGCCCCCTAAAGCTTCTATCTCTGCCCCTGCTCCAGCAGCTCTGGTCGAGTCAGATAGTCACAGTGATACTTCCTTATCTCTACACAGTTTGGAGACTGCAGACTGAATTTACAGCAAAAACTTTAGTCAGAACGTCTAAACGACTGAATTCTGTTGTTTTTGTGAAACTACAGCAAATATATTGTGAGAGAAACACGGTTGAAGACAGTGGGGGTGGCGTGTGTCGGGTCACGTGTATAGTGTCTATTCATTTAATTGGACGTATAATCTAAATCTCTGTAAATATAAGACCACTTTTCATCAAATGAAAACTGTTTTGTAGATCAAGGTCTGTTGAATGCCTTTACGAGCTGAACACTCAATATTTGTTTTTAATGTATGTGATTCTCCACACTTATGTCTGCTGCTCACTCTCTGACTGCAGGCTACAGTTTGGACAGGGTCACACTCGCTAAGGCCCACGTTCTCCCTCCTCCCGCCTCTGCACTGCTCTGTCAAACAGAG
The DNA here is from genome assembly GCA_036025475.1 of Philypnodon macrostomus. Taxonomy (NCBI): domain Eukaryota; kingdom Metazoa; phylum Chordata; class Actinopteri; order Gobiiformes; family Eleotridae; genus Philypnodon; species Philypnodon macrostomus. The sequence continues at coordinate 684 of JAVQKC010156404.1, forward strand.
GAGGATATCGGCCAAAACAATAGTGCAATGAAACTGCGTTAACTGATCTATAACGCGTCAATTATTTTGGATTAATCGCATGACAGCCCTAATATATATATTAGCCTCTGATTGTGATATACACAAGCATGAGCTGTAGTGATACATTTACATGCACAGCTTGGACTGGCAGCACTCCTGGTTTGATTAAGCTCTCTCACTCCATTTCAGTCTTCAGCCCTTTTGAGATTACATGTTTGGAAGTAAATCAACCCACTGCATTATATGGCACTTTAGTCAGCCTACTAGTTAGGACCTAGTATTGGCTACCCAGTAACCAGAAGGTTAGTAGTCCAATGCCCACTTTGTTCATTTCCTTTGACAAGATCACCCCTCACCCATTTTGCTAATGTATATATGTGTGGTGGTCAAAGAGGCCATAAGTGCGTATGGCTGCCACATCTTTGCTAGTCTGCCCCAGGGCAGATGTACAGATGTAGCTTACTACCACTAGTGTATGACAAATAAATAAAAAGTACCATATAAATCTGACCATAAAATTACAGTCTGTAAAATATGTGTACATGCATTTTCAAGATGCAAAAGTGCAATGGTTCTTATTAAATTTTGCCCCAGTGTGAATTCTGGCTGCCGCTCAACACTGCAGTGTATTTGCTTTACCTTATTAGTAACCATAGCAGAAGCCAACCCGACCAAAAGCTTTGGCCTGTATAAACTTTTAGACAATAAAAATGCCTCTATGGTACTGACCCGGCCCGCATCGTACCACTCCGCTGATAACGAGCCTCTACTTTTCCAGGATGCTTTGGAACCCTGAACAAATAAGCACACACAGCCGCATTACCTTTGGCAATTTATACTGTACGGTTTACAATCACCTTATTTAGACACGCGGACGCAAGCAGACGGAAATACTGCAAATGAAGAAATTAAGCTAAATGGTGGCAGCAGTGAACAGAGAGGCTGTGACTGGAGTGATTAAGAGCCACTGAAAAACAAAGATGGAGCAAAAGCGAAGGACAAAGGAAGGATGCAGACAGAAAAGACACCAACAATAGACTCGCGCAGGCCGATTATGAAGGACAGGATTGAGAGAGGTTTAAAGAGAACTGGAAGGCAGCCCAGCGCTGAGCAGTTGTGTCTGGCAGCAGTCAGAGTTTAAGCCCCGCAATACAGCACTGCATCAGCATATGCACCATTTATTCATCAGGACTGTAAGTGAGATACAAGATGGTACTGGATGAAGTGAGAGTGAATGTTGGGCATGAATTCATTTATGTGGGAGTGATTTGAGATGACATCTATAGGTATGAAGAAAAATATTACCACATGAGAGTTTCACACTGAATGTTAATGACTAGCAAGCAGTGCTTAGCTTCATCTCAGAGCTACAACCCATTTCGGTGAGCCTCCAGTGTTACTTAATCTACCTTTGCCAAGAACTGATGTAGTCAATAGTGGTAAAGGCTAGAAAATAAACACTAATAAAATCTATACTCCAGGTAAATGAAACATGATGGCACACATAGCAGAGAGGTTACTGATTGAGTATGCATACACTAGAACATCACATCATCAGAGATTTCACCTGCCTGATCAAATATGAGCAAACATCTGAGCAAATTAACAAGTTCCTTTTTTAGAGGTATATGTGGTAATGCATAACAATAGTCAATGCAAATGTTTGACTGAACAGCAAGGACTGTATATCTGCAGCCAACGGGATCTTTAGTTCTAAAAGTTTGATGGTGAATTTTGTCTGCTCCATTTCTTTCAAGGAGCTCTGCAGTGACTCAGTAACTTAGTACACCCATCCCGACACAACCTTCTCCATTTATCTAGGTTTTAAACTGGCACAAATTATGGCTGTGGTAAAAAAAAACTAAAAGATAAATATTAATAATAATAATAATAATGGTAAAATCAAATTATTGATGAAGCCAAAATCACAAGTCAAATCACAATTCTAGTTGAGTTTTTTTGTCCTATGTTAGGGTTGTTTTTTATAAAACCCTTTTATTACAAATTTTGTGTACATCAAATCCATAGTTTATCATAATACTTATACATAGTACTATTTCTTTTCTGAATTTATTAATATAAACACTGGCATTGTTACAGAAAAAATGGCAAAGAAGAGCAGATCTTAAATGAATGCACTCTAGCACAATTTAAAAATATTCCCAGATTATTAGATTGTCATAACTTCATAAATCAATACAATATTTTATGGCCATATTTCACACTATTTGGCACCATATTGTAGAATCAGTTATACCCTGAAAACCAGTAATACATACATTGAGCGAAAAAGTCTTTCTTTGTAACAAAATCTACATGTTTTCTCAATTATTGTCTGACCGTAAACACGTAAATGCATCTCAACCTGATGCTGCCTTTTGATAACGATAGATGAGGACAAATTGATTTACCCACTGCAACAAATCATTATAGATGAGCTTGACGGCAATACTGGGAGGCAATATTACTAATCAGGCCTACCATCAAGATTCCTGACCAGCAACAGTCATTTACTCTGGGTCATTTAGGGTAGACCGATTCATCTAACCATGTCCCAACCACAAAGGAGAACAGACTGTGTTAATGACTCGGCCACTTGGCACTGGTGACAAACATGTACGCAGTATGGACAGAATGGATGCAAAAACAGTATTGTATGAGGCTTCAAAATGTTAAATTCTATTAAATTTGAATCGTTATGCAAGTCCATGTGGGCGGACATGTGGGAGGCAGTGTAGGTGACTGGTGGGCTAGATACAGTTCATCTGAGGACATGATCATCTCCAGCTATAATGTTATATAGAATTGAGTGTTTTCACTTACTAAATATGACATGTGTAGGTAAAGGTTGTATATTATGTTGTTTTTGCACATTCCACAAACTATTGGATACATTTAGGTTGCCATTTTACATTTTGTAACCTCAAATACAATATTTATCAAATCAAAAGGACTCTATGAGAAATAGTCTGACACCTGTCTCACCTGTTCCTGTTTCAAGATAAGAACAAATCATTTGTGTGGGTTTTCAGGGTTAAAAAATAACAAAAACTCCAACCACTTTGGAAGACATATAGACAGAAAAGCCCCGTCAGAGTTTGCAGTTTTGAGCACTTGCAAGCTGTAAAGAAATGTTGAAAAGCTACTTGTGTTTCTCTGAAGGAAACTTAATTCACCCCACGACAACCCCTTAAGTCATCACTGAGTGAGTGTGTGTTTTTGGTGTTTTGTGGACAGAAAAATGTATAGTGCTCTTTCTAGTGGTATTGGGTTGTATTAGTCAGATCTGATTTAGTCTGAGTTGAGACCACCTGGTTTAGGTTTGGTTTAGTCCTGACTTATGTCTCAAAATGGGACAGACCATTTTATTGAGGTAGTTCTTGGTGTGAAAACTTTGAGACACATTGAAATATTGTATAAACTAATTAGCATATGTACACTCAAAACAAGTTCTATAGACACAATATAGAGGCTAATGCTTGGATATATTAGGGTACAGTTTAGGGCTGAACCATTTTTGAAGCAATATTGCGATTATAATTAAATTTGCGATTATCTTCTCTGCTGTATTTTCTCAACAAATACCGGTGGAGTATGGCTGAACAATATTAGAAAAAAAATCATGGCTGTACTGATTTAGAACAAAAACATAAAACTATTGATTGTGATTCAGTTCACAATTACATCACCTTTTAAACTTGAAAGAAGATTAAAATAGAACTGTTCATTTTACACAAGAATCACACGCCTTTCAAAACATTTTTTGTCAGTTAACATTTGCTTTGTGCAGAGGATATTATATTCAGATGTGGGTGGTTCCATTTACTTGAGTAACTTTTTAAATAAATTGTTTTCCATAGAGTAGCTTTACTGCATGGTACTTTTTACTTTTACTTGAGTAATAATATTTTGAAGTAACTGTACTCTTACTTGAGTAAAATTTTGGAAATCTAGAAAGAGTAAGAGTACTTTTACCACCTCTGTGTGTCATGTAAGAACAGCTTTATGTGAAAAATGTGATGATGTGGAAATTTAGAAAATATCAAAATCAGTCTTTTATTTTTTAACAGATAATCTGACATTACACTCAAACAGTTACTTGTAGTACTTGAGCAGTTTTTTTCACCAGTACTTTTCTACTCTTACTTGAGTAATTATGTGATTGAGTACTTTTGATTTTTACATGATTAACATTATAGTAATGATACTCTTACTTGAGTAAAATTATTGGTTACTCTACCCACCTCTGCAGCTTTTGCGGATTGCTAATTGCGACTGCTAAAATTTCAATTTTCGATTTTCGATTCATTGTGCAGCCCTAGTACAGTATATGCAGTGAGTCATTCATCTGGAAGGCTATCACTGATGATCACAGTGATTCATATGAGCAGACACTGACATGGTGAAAAAGCCAGTTCATTTCAAACATATTCTAGTCTTATCCATCTCAATGTGTTTTTAAGCTTCACTACGGAAAATATTTTTTTGAAATAACTCCACTTGGTGACAAAAAAAATCTCAGGGACACAATACCCAAATACATAACATAACTAAAAAATCTGCTGCTTTTATTGGAGCTGGTCGTCTGGATTGTGACATTGAAGGCTGGTTAGTACACTTGCATTGACACAGAAGTAAATGGGTTTGACCACCAATGGCTTTTTAGTGTGAAGTCTAAATATTGTCTGCCAGCATTGTCTTACCTGCATTTAAATATCTGAAATGTCTTTATGTTGGCCCTGCTTTGACAGGCTGGATACAAGACCGTATGTCACAATGCAAACCAACACAAATTGCTAAATTATACTTATTGCTATTTCAGCCAACGCAATTCCATATGGCAAATCAAAAACAAGTATATCGCAATGGTTTTTGATATAATGTAGATTCAAACTTTACATATTATTTCCTATTAAAGCCTTGAATGTAATTGTTGTGAATAAAATCAATGATATTTAATTCCTTAATTTAGTCCTACTTTGGCCTTGTTTTAGTCTTCTTTAGTATATTATTGTGTACATAAACATAGACACTAACATTGCAATTCATCAGCATGGTTATTAAAATATCCAATGTTTTTATGATTGTGCAGCCCTATTCTGAATATGCGTTTATAGGCACTCTCTTGGCAATCTCCAAGTACCCACATCTCTAAGATTTTATGAAAACTTTACGTTGGCTAGATACAATGATTGGCTACAAAATGAATGTATAGTACATCATAGAAGAATCTACATTATTGAATACTCGTGGCCTCTACTTCTATTCAAAATATAAATCCTCTCTCTATGTGTTTAGTTTGAAAAAGGCCTGGTTGTACTACTATATAACATCTCTGTATAAAAGCATATAATGTAGTGAATTCAATTATGTGATGACCTCATTTCTCAGTCTGGTTTGATCTTATCCTCCATTGTTAGCGAATGGATGTGTTTGTGTAAAAGGCAGAATAAGCCGTGCGTCCTTCACTCTCCTTCCCCGGCGCACAGGGTTTTATAGAGGAAGATTTATTGCCTCCGTCAGGCCTTTCTCATTCTGCACCATCTGCCGGAGCCAGGCGGGTGGAGGCTGTGTTTATATGCCCAACAGTTAAGAGGCTCCGGGATAAACAGACAACTGAAAACACTGGATTGCCTTCACTTTTCCAAAGCAAAGACAATTCTTCCTACAGGATATAGTGTACTGGGGAGATACTACTGTCAATAGACCCTTTCAGTGTTTGTAAACAGAATGTTCTAAATTCCAGAATGGAGGCAACTGGAGGCAAGACTGTAATATATTTGGAGAATATATTATATAATGAAGAAATTAGAATTAGCCACAAAATATTACAAATTAAGATGGTTTTGACAAATGCCAACCACTCTGCTACATGTAGGTGATGTCAGAGCCTGGTTAGGGAACATTAGTGAATGTACCTCACATGTATGTACACAGAAGTAACAGTTCCATTTACTGGACAAGTCCTTACAGAAATGTTGAAGAACACAATATTTTTTATTTTATTTTGTATGCTCAGAATTATTCTATCCCTTTCCACAAACTACTACTTTTTTGTAAAGTTAACTCACTTTTGCTCCAGTCGCCTCCATTCTGGAATTTTGAACATTCCATATGACAAACATTTTAAAGGGTCTATAAAAGACCTGCTGCTGAAATATTGGGGAGATTGTTAGTGAGCTAACAAAGGATATGTAGAAGTCATTAACTAGAAATGAAGACTGCACTGCTCTGTGATATTGTGGATTAATGGTGGGAAATATGGTAAAAATAAAATATCATGATTTTACTAGGCCACGATTACGATTGGAGCTCAGGGTAGAGCTGCTGCTCCCTTAGATCGATACGTGGTGGTTCAGGCACCTGTTTTGGTTGCCCCTACTTGGGTTCAGGTGTTGGGGGCATCTTTCACCTGGAAGAGATGGTAAAAGCTTACCCAAGATACACCTTTTCATTAAAGCTGCAGTACCTGATTTTGTGCAGGAAAAACATAAACAAAACTAAAGCAAAATTATTCCTGATAGATTCTAGGTCTTGAAAAATAACCAATGTTTCAACCAATCAGAGAGCTCCTGTCCTGTGGAAGCATGTGATTGGTTCACAGATGACTTCTGGTATCCTGTACCATTGACTGTTTAATTATTTTTGCTGAAATACAAAGTAAAAATATCAGGTACTCTAGCTTTAACCATTGATTTCTGCAACATGAAAATTGAGTTTAGATGTTTTTCTGAAAGTTTCATACTACACATTATTGCACTTCAATGCCACCACAGTTAACCATGTAGATCGATCGTTTAATAACTTATAGTGCACTATAGTAGCCTATAGTGTACATTCTCACAGCCAATATGTATTGATATTTCCAACGCATGAACTCACTAAAGCAAAAACATAAATAAAAATAATGTTTAATCCTCTGTACTGTGGTGACCATCATTTTCATTGTTGCATTCTGAGAAGCTGCCCACACATTTCAGTAAAAACACACAATCTGGCTTCTGCTGCAAACACTACTGTCAGATGTGAAAGGACTGGATTAGAATGTGAAGATCCACAAATTATATTAACACACTGGTAATTAACTGTAATCTATTTAACACCAAAATACTGTATCATCTTCTGTTTATAGTAATCAGCGTGTCTACCACTGTTATTGTGATTGAGAAAATATCCAATTATGTGCATGAGAAGACTTCATAATTATTTGTACAACCTTATTTTAGGGCTGATTTATATCAAACACTGTATTTTTTCTTGTCCTGTCAATTTTCTATAAATGCCCTGATACTGATGACTAAAAAATGTATACATTTTATAATACTTCCGGGCCGCGGTTTAGCTCAGTCAGTAGAGCCTATAGCGCTTGCCCCGGTGTGGTGAGTTCAAATCTGGCTCCTGACAGTGGCTGTTTATACATGTCACCTTTTCCCAGTAGATCCAGTCCAACCTATGAAAGGTAGCTGACATAGTTCGTACTGGATTTCTAACTGGTGGCCTGGGACAACAAATAAACAAACAAACAAATAAACAAATAAATAAATAAAGCTATTGTGAAAATATATCAGGAAAAAAAAAAATTGGCTTGCACGATAACACACAAAATAACTGACGGCGAAAGCATCCTGAAGAACCAAAGAAATCCATCTGAAATCCACAGAGACCGGTACTAATTGTGTAAAAAAATAATTAGAACGGTTGGCCGCTAAGACGTATTCCCCAGAGCTGCACACTGCATCTCGGAATTTCAATTTCAGGAAAACCTACCAGGAAAGCTCTCTTAATAAACACTCCACTAAATCACTTTGTCTTTCTCTGGCACGTAGAAAATAGAGCACTGTGTGAACTAACATACATTAATATTGATTCATAACAGTTTCAAACGGTGTCATTCTGTCAGCCCTGCCTCCGTTGTTGTTCTAAAATGTAAAACCCTCATTTCCACATTCATACTGACATGTCGTATTTTCTAATATCGTAATATCGTGTGTGTGTGTGTGTGTCAATTACATTGTCACTCTCATAGGATTTTAATAATTCCGTTAAGCTTTCCCGTGTTATGAACCTCCCCTCAGACGGAGTATTGTATTTCAGAGCCGCCAGCCTTCAGTGCTCCCCGAAGAATCTCATTCAATATGAAACTGAGCTTATCTCTCAGCTGAGCCGTTTGGTGATTTGAAGCTATCATATCTCTGAAGTAATATTATCAATATATTATTATGGCTGATGGCTTTTTATAATAACTGTTTATTGCGATGCGTTTTTCTTGTGGAGGTTAAGGTGACCGCAGAGCATTTGCAATAAAAAAATAGAAACCGCCATTTGAGCCAAAGTAGAGTGGTCTTGGGGAAAAACATAAGGAAAGTTGGATATTTTGGTTAAGTAATGCAGTGTGTAAAAAATGAGATTCACAATCTTCAACTGCCCGTCAATATATGTTTAGTAGATTAATGTCCATCTAGCTACAACCAAAAGGCAGAATTTTACACGAAAAACCCTAAACATACAGTATATTGTATCAAAACCAGTGGAAAAACGTTCAATTTATGTATACAAGGAGCTGAAATTAGTTCCATCTGCAAAGTAGTCCTGGGGGCTCAATCAGAGTTATAGGGAGAAGCGCGTAGGTGGATTAGAGCTTGGGGTAGAGCTGCTGCTCCCCTATATAAGACGTGGTTAGGGCAATTGTTTTGGTGTTTCTGGGAAGAGGCCCCAGGGTTGACCCAAGACACACCGGGGAAGTGTGTTTCATTAACCAGTCCGCAAATTGTTAAATGTAACCAAACTAAATGTGAAAACCCTGCAAATTGAACAATATAAGTGGAATTTCAACCATATTTCTAAGACATAATGGAAATACTGGGTGTCACTGCAGAGAAAGACGAGTGGCACGGCTTGTTTGGATGCACAAAATTGCCGTAGCAGCAATATATATAAGCCAACGCAAACATAACAATTTCGACATATAAGCTGTCTTTCAACATGTTGCCATTAACGTACATGTTCCTAATTACACTTAATAAACTAAAAACATCAAGCCAATGTAGCTATTTCTCAATGCAGGCAACATGTGCAGGTATTATCCAGCAGGCTATATTCTTTGGTTTGTGACAGATGCAGACAAATGGAAGTAAGCAGAGCAGCTCTTACCTTTGTATCATGGCAGTGTAGTGATAATGACAAACACGATTATTGATTAAATGGAGAAATTTGCTCTGAAGCGGTGATCAGCTGCGGTGCTGGGGAAAGAGATAGTTGTAGTATGGTGATTGAGGAGGAGATGGTTCTGGAGCAGTAATGGAGGAGGACATGGCTCTTGTGAAGTGATGAATGAGGAAATTATTCTAGAGCGGTGATGGAAAAGGAGAAGTGATGGATTAGAAGATTGTTCTGGAGTGGGGATGGAGGAGAGGTGAGGAGATGGATTTGAAACATTGATGGAGGAGGTTGCTCTGAAACTGTGATCAGATTGTTAAGAAGAAGTGATGGTTTTGTAGAAGGGATTGAGTTGGAGATGGTTGTGGAATGGTGATGGTGATTACTCTGGAGCAGAGATGGAGGTGGATGGTTCCTGAGTGGTGACAGATGGATATGGTTCTGGAGTGGTGATGGAGGAGATTACTGTAGAGCAGTGATGGAGGTGGATGTTCCTGAGTGGTGATAGAGGTGGATTTGGTTCTGGAGTGGTGATGGAGGAGATTACTGTAGAGCAGTGATGGAGGTGGATGGTTCCTGAGTGGGGATGGAGGTGGAAATGGTTCTGGAGCGGGGATAGAAGTGGAGATGGTTCTTGATGGAGCAGCTGACAGACAGTGCAGATGAGTGTACCTCGAGCGGTGCAGCCTTGGCCCTGCAGGTGTTCTTCGCAGTCTCATCAGAAGCCGCAGGGATCTGTGGGAGGAGATATATTTTAGTGCGAGCCAAGCTATCTCACACTGCTCTGTTCCCCGTGAAACCAGTGACCCCTGCACACTCACAAATAACATGTTAGCTCCATTTGTCCAATATGGCTGCTGCGCTCTTTCATCTGAGCTTGACAGTAACACTAGCTAAGCTGCCAATTGCTGGTAGAGTTCCACTTTGACTGATAATGGATTCACCCCAGCTGCTGCTTTGGCCAATTCACACTCACATACTTTAACATTTTTCAGTCCAAAATGTTGCTTACAAATGCTTTCCTACTTTATTGAACCTATAGTTGCTCATTTCTGGGGGGGGGGGGGGGGGGAATGAATTAAAAA
>JAVQKC010156427.1:0-23842 GCA_036025475.1 Philypnodon macrostomus
GGAGGAGCTGGAGGAAGTGTCTGGGGAGAGGGAAGTATGGGCGTCCCTGCTTAGACTGCTGCCTCCGCGACCCGGCCCCGGATAAGCGGAAGAAGATGGATGGATGGATGGATGAAAAAAATTATTAAAAGTTCATCTTTTGGAAAACATGGCACACAATTTACTACAAAAAAGTAATTACTTATGTGTTAATTATCAGGATTCACCCCAAGACCATATAATTACCAGCTCTAGTCCTTTAGTGAAAACTGGCCAATACAACTGTGCAAATGCAGCATAACAGCTCTCTGGGAAAAGTCTTTTATAGCTCATCCCTTTTATTTCAGGTTACTGGCATCTTCATTTAGGGTTTTGAATTGGCACTTACTGAAGCTCTGGATTTTGGCACCCCATTAGAGAATTGAACTCCTGAACCCCAGCACCTTGAGAAGCTTTACATGAACTGAAATAGCAGTCGTACCTTAAGAAGCATTGTTTGAGAGTTGCCATGCTAAGAAAAACAGCATTAGATAGCATTGCTTCTAAAAAAAGATGTAATGTGGTATATTTACTGTATACTCAGCCTGGTTAGGACAGCCATTAACCAAACATTCAGAACACAAAAGCTTCACAAACAGTTTTCTGCTATTTCAGCTTCATGACATGCATTAAATAGAACCATGAAGGAATCTAAACCTCCCTATGGCCCACACAGGGTTGTGTCAGGAGAATCTATGTCAAATGCATCACTCCATGTTATAGAAGGCAGATGCTGTGCTGTGGCAAACCTAAACTGATAAGTTCTTTATACAATATAGAAAATCTCAACCCAGTATTTTGTTGCCAGTACCTTGAGAGTATTCCCAGTATTATTATGACGGTACGGCTGCATCTCTTTTCTCCCAAGCGTTGACAGCCTACTGGCTACATCATTACAGGTAGCTTTCAGTGGCTTCTGGCATCATAATGAATACCTCTTTTGTGAACCACGACTGAGAAAGTAAACTGTAGCTGTTTTTACACCTGTCAAAGCACCAAAACACACACCTATCTCACCAAAGCATACTGAAAAATGGACTTGATTTGGATCCTGTGGCTATGCAAAAGTGATAATATTTCAATGTCATGCAAATGTTGGTCGTGTGTGTAATGTAGTTGTGTTTTGTGCTGGGGTATATGTTTGCTTATATACCACAGTAAATGGAATAAAGAGTCTATTTACTGTTAAAATGTAGGAAACAATCTGTCCTAAAAATATGAACATTGATCTATAAATTTTGGATTGTAAATTAACTACAATGTAAATGAATGGTACCAAAGGGTTGTCTGTCCGTGTCAATCTCCAAATCATCCCTGCATCTAACTAGCCAATGTCCAGTGTGTATCCCACCTAAAGCCCATATCGCGACCCCTAAAAGTAATGTTCACATAATTGATTGCACTTTTTTATCACTATAATACTTTTAAATACCATTTAGTAAAATTCATAAGTAAGGTTCAACATAGAGCCACATTTGAAAGATATATTGAGACCTTCTTCTAGCTCATCTCACCACATACAGTATGTCCTTGTACAGCCTCACACAAGATGGCCACAACGCTGCTCCCTCCAAACGCTGAGTTAATCATTTAGAAATAATTAAACTCAATAAAGCGGAACAGATTAAATAAGAAACAACAATTGGGCAGTAAGGGTGAGGGTGTGTGGCATTGGTATAGCCTCCATCTTTAAATGTTACGGAAGTTATGTATTGACAGATTATCATACATATTTTCTGATGTTGTCTATGTTAAAATAACTCCAAAAAATAAATGCCTATATTTTTGACAGAAATAATAATATTTTTTTTTATCTGTACTATTATAAAATAGGGACAAACATTCCAAATTTACCCACAAGTGATTCATCCTTTCATGTATTCATCTTCTTCCATTAAGGTTTATGGGTAAGCCAGAAACTATGGGCCTTTGGTGGGGTACACCCTGGACAATGAAAGTTAGTCAGAGGGCTGACAAAGACATACACAGACAAAAAAACATTCATTGACACTCATTTGAAGAGAAATAAGGAAGTATAATGTGTTGATTACTATAGACCCTTTCAAAAAAACAGAATTAACACAATTCCGGAATGGAGGCAACTGGAGGCATGACCATAATATATTTTCAATAGATAAATTAGCATTAATCACAAAATATTGCAAATTGAGATGGTTCTGACAAATCACATCCACTCTGGTACATGTAGGTGATGTCAGAGCCTGGTTAGGAAACATTAATGAATGTACTTCACATTGTATGTTTATTTAATGTACACATTAGTTAGACTTTTGGATGGTGGCAGAATTCTTGATTTCTAGGTCCTTACAGAAATGATTTTTTTATTGTATGTTCAGAATGATTCTATCCCTCACCACAAACCGCACTTTTTTGTAAAGTTAACTCACTTTTACTTTTACAGTCGCCTCCATTCTGGAATTTTGAACAGTCCATATGACAAACATTAGATAGGTCCTTACACTTCAAGTCAGTGTGGAATCTTTTTTATAATTGTTCTTTGCTATAGAGCCATATCTGTTTTCTTCTATTTCTTCTACTCCTATTTTCTATTCATCTGTTGTTAATATTGTAAATGTAAAATGTGTATATTTCTTATTTGTGCATCACTCTTATGATATTCCTCCCTCTGATGAATTTCATTGGTAGAGGGAGAAAAGAGTCTGTCATACCACAAAAGAAAAAGATAAATGTATCGGTGACAGAAAAATCGCACAAGAGGGAAAATAAGGATTCGGCGGCACAAAAGGACTGTGAAAAGTGGTGATAGATAGAAGCCCAAGGACTGGTTAAATATTCATCACGGCGGTGTGGTGAAGGGTAGAGACGTAGAACTCGGAGGGAGAGCAAGGCAGGAGTGGAGCAGCCTCAATATAATGAGCACACAAAGAGACAACGCAGCTGGAGGCACGCATACAGACTGACCGCACACACACAATACACAAAACAAACATGCAATTATACTGGACACATGTGTATGTGGACTGTTGGTGTATGTAAATGAGCCCTCACACACTCTGCAGCCGGGACTGTTGTTAGCAATAGAAAAAGGTCTGTTGAGCATGTGTAGCGTTTAGGAATGGGCTTGTTTGGAGTGTACTTTAAGGCCAGCCTGGGAACTGTTATGACTGCGCACTTTGCGGCTGTAGAGAGCAACAGTAATTATTCTTCAATCCTAACACAGCTACATAGGGACAAGAAGCTGATTTCAAAGGCCTATAGGTATAGAGTTTAGACATAGCAGCACTGGTCAAACGCTTCCTTTTCACACATTTTTAGTGTGAAGAGGGGGCCTTGAATGAAAACGGTTGCACTGAATTAAACCACTATTGACATTAGAAACACATCAAACTAGCCTTCTTCTAGTTCTATCTATGGCGCCACAAAACCCCATCTCTCATATCAGCAAAGGAACCTGCACTTAGTTACTGTACTTGTGAAAAGATCCCAACCTTAACCCTAAGATGATGTTCCAAATCAATGGCAAGTCTGATCATTACTTTTTTCCAATTATCTTAACGGACTTACAAAAATAACTGGCTAACGGGAACTAAATTAACATTGTAGTTGTTATTTCTAAAGAATATTACTTTTTGGCAGGTTCACATTTATAGCTTGATATTTAGAGTTAACTTCTGAAGCAGTCTTGGTTGGTAACTGTGATCCTAGACTTTAAAATATTTAATAGGGTGATTTGCTACAAGAAGGTCATGATGCTATCTGTTGCCTTCAAATGTGGAGTCTGTATGTCCTCGCTAAGCTACTATATATCATGTTTATATTGGTTACTCTTGCTCATAGTGAGATTGGTGGTTCAGCAAGTTTACGAAGTGGAAAGAAAATAAATAAATGTATATCTGTAGTATTTACTGTATAGGGCAATAGCTGAGGCAAGGACAATGCAATAGAAGAAATGCAATTGATTTAACCCATTCAGAGAGCTGTATCCGGGTAATGCATTTAACTAAACCTCACATGTATTGAGGTCATTAGGAAGTAATTGCTCTGAGGCCAGCATACAGTAGATGGAAGAAAACTATTGCGATGACCAATAGCCTTCAACATACGCGCTGCATATGGGAGAAGTAAATGGGCTTTCTGAGCATGGACACTTCCCCAATGAAATCGGCCCCAGTACTGACCTTAATAAAAACATCTTAGTATAATAAAAACAGCTCACATTTTTGCCAACCACTGGTTTCCATTTTAAGCACACAAGTGGATAAACTGACAGCTACATCTGTGTTTTTGATAGGAGATGATTTGTAGGTTTATAGTCACGGCTGACACGTTGGGTTTTCAATTATGTATCATTTTTTTAAGTTGGCTCGGGCCCCGGTAAAAAACCCCTTGGCCTTGCAGTGGAGAAGAAGAAGCTATTGAGCAGCCAGCACTGGCTTGGACATAAACACTGTATTACTGTGATTGGTTGGAGTGAGCTGATCCATGCTGGGGGCAGCCTGTCTGCCTGCCTGCTGCTGCTAACCAATCTCAGAGGGAAAATCGGGATTCAATTAGTCTGGCCAGAGGAGCTATCTCTCTTTCTCGTTCATATGTTTGTTACCCAATCTCTTGGCTGTATTTGCTTTTCCAGTTTTCTCACAGGCTCTTCCCTCTTCGCTACCCCAAAGCCTCCTAACAGCGCCCAACACAGCCCAGCAAAGAGAGTTGTGCAGTCTGAACTGAGGCCCATTTGAGTGTCCATGACTAAATCAAGGCTAAACCATGTCTAAATCAGGTCTAACCCAGGACTTAATCAGGTCAAAACCAGGTCCCTAACCCTAAACCATGGTCTAACAAAATTTTATGGGCTGAACCTGGACTAAACGTACACTATGAAAACCTTCACTTGGACTCTTGAATTGAAATAATCCAGCATTAAAAAATCCTCTTGTTTAAGCATTCTTCATCTGATGGCTTTTTATCTTCCAAACCCATTGCTCTGTGTGCCCTCCTCCAGCCTGATTACGGTAAAAGTATAAATCCTTATAGATGCTCGGATAGGGAATCATTTTCTGGAAGGAGGGTGAAAAAAGGTGGATGGCTGCAAGCAAAAATGGAGACAGATAGCCATAAGAATCAGCTGACATCCAAAGGACCATTAAAAAGAATAAGGAAGAAGATAAAAGAGGCGGGAAGGGGGGAAGACGGTCCAGCAAGGCAGTAAGACTTGGTTAACCAGATTTTCTACATTTTTTATATGAAAGAAAACACCAGTAAAGTGATCATAACACATAAAAACCCATAAATTTTGTATCCCTTATATCAGAAAATATTACACTGATAACTGATGTGAAAGACTGGGTTGAAAGCCAGAAAGTTGGCTTCTTTATGTAGTCACACAAAGCACCAGAAGACAAGGAAATAAGATGTTATGTAGATATGTGGATCTGTGGGAGGCTGATAGGCAGAGTATTCATCTTGGATATCTGATACCTGTCCCGATAGAGCTCAGTGCGGCGATCCACCCCCAGCTGACATAGTATATCTCCCACATTATCGCTGTCTCTGAATGTAATACCTGGCACTATCACAAGCACATCCAACACAACAAACTGCCCCTTGTGCAAGTGCAGTCGCCGGCTACTTTCCAATCGGCACATAAAACAGGAAATTTAGATGTTTAGGCATGATTCTAGCCAACATGTTATCCACCATCACAGCACTCCCACCTGTGAACAGTTTTATTGCCCCAGAGTCTGAGAGATGAAAAGCCCTCTCTATACAATATGATGCACACGCCGCTACACTGACTGCCAATGTCTTCTACTCATTCAAAAATCCCAGGAGGATCATGGGTATTTCTGTTCCCCTCCCAGAGAGAGCACCTAGCCTTTGTAGTTTGTTGTTGCCAGATTTCAAGGGTTGCACAGGTTGTAAAGTTTTCCATTACAAATTTCACGGAGATGGATGTAGCGATTCACATCAAGAATTCAGCAGTGTAGACGAGATGTCAAATGATACTGTCATATAGTGATAAACAAATGGGAGCGT
Source organism: Philypnodon macrostomus (assembly GCA_036025475.1). NCBI lineage: Eukaryota > Metazoa > Chordata > Actinopteri > Gobiiformes > Eleotridae > Philypnodon > Philypnodon macrostomus. The sequence goes on from JAVQKC010156427.1 coordinate 6,031, forward strand.
GTTAGTTTTAAAATTCAAAAATCTAATATTACAAGAGAGGATTGTGGCACCTGCAAGTAAAATAGTTTTGGAAACAGAATATTTGACGGTTATTGGAAAAACATGGGCATCAAGAAGGTAGGTTCAATTCCCGTGCACATTTTAAGGAAATAGGTCATCTTTAATTGCCCCTTAAGTATGTGTGTGTGAATGGTCTTCATATGTCTTTGTGTCGGCCATGCAATTAACTGGATGATGTCCAAGGTGTACCCCGCCTAAGGTACATAGTTGCTGAGATAGGCTCCAGTCCCTTGAGACCTCTAAAAGGAGTTCAATCAATGAGGATCAATGAATAAAAAAGAGATAGTATCTTGATTAAAGATGGACAGTATCCCATCACATATTAAAATACTATAATGACTCACAATTTTTACCCCTAGAAAACCCATTTCTTTGTGCAATTTTACAACCACAGTTTTGATTTTGAACATTTGATGTCCAACCAAAGCTGACACAACACCTGGGCTAATTTAAAAGGTGTTGCTTTTAAGGCATTCATGGCAAGGGCTTAGACAAAACTCCTGATCCCAGGAAGCAATTGCTGGCTCGGACTGCTTTTGATTAGCATGCTGCATGCCCAAGATAAGATGGCATGGAGGAGGACCACAGAGTTAAAAGGCTTCTCAGCACCAATCGTCCTCAACATCTTTTTCACTTTGTGAGGGAATTGCCTCAGAACTAGCAAATACAATCTAGCTTTTTTCTTTTTAGGTGAGGCCATTTCAGATGGTCACTGTCCAAGACTTTGTGTGTGCCGTTACTCAAATGTGGGCTGTATTGCCTTCTGGTAATCCAAGTAAAATCTGCAGAGTATAAACTTATTTCGGATGACTAATTAGCTAATGTCACAGGTGTGGTGCATCTGGTCCACTGACCAGAACATTGATTAAAGCACCTACCTCCTTCAACCACGACTGCATTAGACCAAAAAAGCCTATTTAGGTCAACCCACAAAATAAGTAAATTTTTTAGCATTTAGCAGCAAAAAAATTAGCCTAGAAGCTTGAGTTCTGCTTTCCACTACATGTCTTACAACTGTAAATCAGTGCACTTTGTCCAGTATCCAAGGTGGACCAAGTAACAGCACTGAGGTGAAGAAGTCGCTGGTGCATATGTGGACTCTTGCTGATATAGAATTGCACTTTTCAAATCTTGCCAGAGAACATTCTATTCCTTATCTTTTCTTATGTTTCAAGGGGGATGAAAGCAATCTTCAAATGGCATCTGCAGTCGAGAAGCTCTTGAACCCAATCAACACTACGTCAGCCCCGAATGGACCACAGGAGAGTCCCTTCTTCAACAGTGGTGGTGGAAGCTTTACGCCAATCACGCCAAATAACGCTGATCGCAGGCATCAATCTGGCACTCTGCTAGGGTCTCAAAGTAATAAAAGCTCTGAAATCGGACACAAGTTGCACCTCTGGAGGGATAACAGGTAAACACTTGCAAACTGAATAGCATAGTGTTGATGCAGCAAAATAAGCAGGAAAACAGTGGTTAGATAAAGATAAATCACACTGGGGGACAGCCACCAAACTACAAAAAGCATTTCATTTGTTTAGCTGCCAAAAGCCAAGACTGTCTTCTATTTGTTCTTGTGACTGCTGTTGACACTCACCACAGGACAGCCTCCACTTTCTCCTTCATCCACTACTCCAGCAAATTGGATGTCAGAATAAGCCCCCCAATGTGTAACTTTTGTTGTTTCAAAAGTTGAAATGGAGCAATTAAGGGCCGGAGAGTTAAATGTCATCTACAGTGTAAATGATAGATGAAACATGTGCACATTTTGTACGGCTAATGATAATGGACAAAAAGGCTGAGTTAATTAAAAACTAGAATTACGACGTTACACTTGTGTGACTCTGCAAACCACAAGACTATATGTGCACATTTATTATCCGTTCACTGTTAGGCCCAATACATAATGTAGAAAAGCAACAAGGAACATCAGAAGTTTTCCCCACTTATAATAAATTAATACATTTTATTTCCAATGCCCAACAGCATGTGAAGAATACAATAGTTGAACAACATGAAAAGGATTATATGAGTTATATGTTGCATGAACGGGTTATATTACATGAACAATTCACTTTCAATTCAGTTATATCATTATATATTTAGTCTATTTCTTATTGTAAATTGGTTGTTAATTATCTGGGTGTATGTTATCATTTTCATTTGAACCAACAATGGAACAGCTTTGAGATAAGCAAGAATAAATAATGTCCCTATACCATGTAACCTTAGTAAAGTTAGTAAATAAAGTAATAAAGTCTTTAAAAGCCCATCATAGTCCTAATTATTCTGTCTAATAACAATGTCATTAATTTTCCAGGTCCAATACACTGAAGCAATTCAGTGTATTAGTGATGTGCATGAACATTTTATGCTACAAACAACCAGCAAACATTAAAACTGTTCTGCTGTCTTGGACGTGATTTATTAGTGTTCATAGAGGAAAAGCAGAGACGTGCTATTGCTCAAACAGTGAAGGCTGTAAACCACCACAAAATGTTTCATACAAGAGACATAGCCAAAGTAAACAAACAGCATGTATGGTTTTAATGGAAAAATGTGTAGGATGGTGATGATATCTATGGTAGGTCGTCTGTCAAAAATAATCATTGGTTGGATTTGTCTCAGCAAGGCCTACTCCTTGTGCTTGGGTGGGTTTTTTTCGTGTACTTTAGTGTCCTACATGGCACTGCCCTACGATCATCCACTGCTCCCAAAAGGTTGCGCCACCAGAATTGTATGTATGGGTTAAATGCAGAGAACACAATATTATAGGGTCAATCTAAGATAAGCTCTTCCTAAGGAGTTATCATTTTATCAGGGCTAAAAAATTAGTTCCCACAATCAGACTAGTTGCACATGACTGACAGTTCATCACACCATCCACTTGAAGAACATACACAGGAAACCTCTTCTTGCAGCAGCGGATGGTCCGTATCTGCCGCTTCGCCATAGCAACAGCCAGGGGGAATTGTTTGGCCTTTTTAGGTGGCCTTTGTAATGTTTTTCTTCGTAGAACTTGGTGTTCCAAACAACCTGTTCAAGAGTTTTCAACCTGTCTGTGCTTACTCGCTTTTGCCTGGACATGATGCAGTCTTTCTTATCCCCAAAACGACCTTCAAACAGCTTTTTGCTATGCTAAAATATGCTAATGTGATGTTAAATTATTTCGGCTTAAGTGGACATGATACAAAAGGATTTGGGATTTGTTCAATATTTAGTGAAATTACAGTGATTAGGTGGAAATAAGTGGAGGACCTTGTAAGCGTTCACCGGCAGTCCAATAAAAAGTAATAGGAACAAAGCAAAACAATAACTCTTGTAACAGTATTATTCAAGAAGCTATTGTAAAGAACGTTCTTTTGAAGATCTTTCAATTTCGGCTTTTTCTCTGGAGTTGCCACTTGCAGTTTTATATCATTGCTCATGAACTCAATGCCTTTTTCTGTGTTCTCTGAAAGATCAGTGTGCCATAATGAGTCAGTCAGGTGCTTAACAACCGATGCTGCTGTCTCAAAGCTCACTTGATAGATTGTAGTGTTCCTTTTGAGGCAGCATGTCATATTCATATCCTAATCATAACATCTTGTATTTTTTTCCCCTTTCTGCCCAGGTGCCAACCATTCAGTCATTTCAGACTCTGACATTTTCCTGACTCTGTTATAAGACACGTATCAACAGCTCATCATCGCCTGCCAGCATCATTCCTCTTAATCAGCTCCATTTGAAGTGCACAAGCGGGCCGCCTCCATGGCATTGCTCAAATGACAGAGTGGCTCCTGTTCGTGCCCTCATTTTGCACCGCCTGCCTGCTCTTCTTCAATGACCCAGTGGTGACCTATTTTCTTAATAAATGAGCTATCCAAAAAATTAACAAGTCACAACATGGGGTTAACTGACTGTTAACCTGGCATTATTTGTTTACATGGCACCCACACTTGTCTAACTGCACTTATTGGAGGTTATAACTGAGATCATATCAAGTGAGTTGAAGGCCAGGAGGTTTGTGCTTTGGACTTTCCAACCAATCTTAATGTAAAACAATACTACTTGGCATACATACTAGAACTACAAATATACGAGATGATCCAGCTGATGTGGCTCCGGGAACTTTTTCGGATGCCCCCTGGATGCCTCCCTTGGGATGTCCCACTAGGAGGAGACCCCGGGGAAGACCTAGGACATGCTGGAGGGATTATATCTCTCAGCTGCCCTGGGAACGCCTTGGAGTCCCCCCTGGAAGAGCTGGAGGAAGTGTCTGGGGAGAGGGAAGTCTGAGCACCTCTGCTTAGACTGCTGCCTCCGCGACCCGGCCCCGGATAAGTGGAAGAAGATGGATGGATACAAATATGCACATGGGGCAGTTATGCCCTAATAGCTTATAGTATCATGATGCTATTTTGATCAACGAAAAAGTTTAATCAGTTTTAAAATTAGGTAAAAGGTTTGTCATATTATATATTATATATTGCCAATTTTCAAAAAGGGAAAGTAGATGCTCAAAATACCCCATAATGATAGTTGTGGTAAACGTAATAAAACTACAGGGCAATCAGTCAAGGATGTCTTTTCTTTTAGTATGCCCACTGCTACATGGTTTCCAAAATAACACATTTACTAAGAGTGAATGCAGGCAACAAGAGCATTTAGAATCATTGCAATGACCTCGAGAGTGAGGCTCACCTGTTGATGGTGGACATTGCAACCTCTAGACAAACAGGTGTGATGTAATTGAAATAGCACAAAATAGCCCACAATATTTCATTTTAAGAAGGTTCCTGGAAGCCAACAACTTAACTGACCAACAGGCTGGCCATGTCAGAGAGCAAAAGCATTGAATCTGTCAGCCAATGTTTTGGGCAAAATGGAGGACTGACATGACAATGCCAATGGGATGGTTCTTTATCAGCATGGTAAAGACACCTTATGTCTCCTTGTTAGTTTGAGGGCAAAGAGTAACAAAATAATGGGTCCTCTTTCAATTTGATTTGATCCAAATAAAGGATGTAGTTTTGATGACAGTATTTTCTGAGGAAATGATTTAAAAGACTCTATCATGTTTTCACTTCAGTATAGGTATTGACTGCAGTGAACCAATGGCCTTCTGTATACAGTGATGCCAAAGTATTTGTCAGCCTTGTGACTATCTGGCCACAGTCAATGGTGTACCTCATGAATGGCCCACAATAGGGAGGTATCCAGTTACCCAAAGGTTATATTTTTTATTGGGAAGGTTTCAGATGACTAATAATTCTTAAATAATATGTTTTAAACTCTATAGTGCACTAATATGCTTCATTTCTATTTAACATTTCTCCTGGCACAGTTTTGTTATTTGCTCAAACAAACTGTGCCAAAGCCCGAAGTGACCTCACCATAGAAACGGAGCAGTGTAACAGTCACTGGGTGAAAACAAGCAGAATAAGTAGGAAATAAAGATGGATTTAAAAGTGAAAAGCCTCCGAACTGTAATACACTGGAGGTTTGCTGTTTATGCTTCGGAGTGCACTCGTGTATGCAGAGAAATATGTTCCCTACGTGTGCATGCATCCCCTTGTCCAACGGGCTGCGCCAGATGAAAACACGCGTGATCCTTTGAGACTCCAGCATTCGTGTCACTGTAATTATTAACAGATTAGCACAAGAAGATCACCAGCGATGGGGAACTGATCTCCAAATTAAAGTGGCCTTTACATCTTTCATAATAGTATTATATATTCATATATTATTCTAAACTTCTCCCTTCTCTTAAAAAACATACCCTAAGTTGTATTTAGTTTCATTCACGCATGCTAATCTAATTTTGTATGCTGAGACACTTGTTGCTGACTTTTGCATGAGCTGAAAACATGGGCATGATCAGTACTGGGAATAAGAGCCTTAAAGGCCTATTTTTCAATAGGAAGCCTTTAAATAGAAGACATATTTAATAAACAATGCATCGTATTATTATAATAAACAGTTAAAATGTTACTCTAGAAGGGGATGGGGGTAAAAGCTTAAAAAGGATGTAACAATGTCCTTTTAATGACGATACATACAAGATTCTACACACTCCAAAAAACTGCAATTGCAAGTCAAACCAATTGATGGTGACTCAAAGTGTGGGAGTGACATTAATCGTGTGTTGTCTCCAACCTCAAAGTATGCGTGTTTTTCTTTGTGGCCTGCTGCACTGTTTATCTTCATTGCTTCACAGTCACAAAGTGTTATCTGAACTGACTGCGTGCAAGCAGCTTTTAGCGCTTCTTACAAAAATATAAAAGCACAAAAGCGACACTGATGAAATAGAGATGGAGCTTCGGACACTTTACCAATGGTGCAAATGAGGGCACCTCCATTTACACTTCACTGTCCCTTGTTTTAGCTTCTTCAGTTATAAATACAACCGATCAATTCATCCCTAGGTGTCTTATTGCATATTAAACCAGCGTCTATGAAGATGTGAGAACTCGTCCCTTGGGCCAAACCACTATTGAATACCTGCAGCATATTTCACATAACACACTAATGACCAGTGCCAAGCAAGGCGAGGCTGCTGTCTCGGGGGACATAACCTAACAAGCTAGTACATCTAAAGCAAATGGCAATCGTGATAGACAGTATAACCATACTTACTCAGGCAGAAGACATGTTCGCATCAAAGAGATGGTTTAATCCTGGTTCTATTTTACAACAATACATATCCAAGGGCATAGCTTCTGTCTACAGGAAGATTCCAAAGGTGAAAAGCAGTATGGCAAACAGTAGGATATTTTACTGGTGATCAAGGTTATCTGTCAACTCTTACACAATATATGACTGACCATACCTGCAATTAGCTCCATTGTACTCTACTTTCAAAACTGTTCTTCATAGCATAGGATTTGTGTCCTTACTCCTGACTCCTTACACTGTGGGACATATGTTGCCGCTGATGGTTGGTTGTTTTGTTTGTTAGTAAAATTAGTTACAAAAATAAAAAATAAATAAAAGCAATGCTCATTTTTTACATAATTGACCAATTCTTTTTTTATGTAGATCCAGAAATCTGTCTAGATTCAGATATTTTTTGTTTGTGGTACAATTGATGAAGCGCTTAGCCTTTACTGAGTGTTAGCATAACAAGCTATATAATGCAAAGCTATAGATAATAATTAGTCCATGATTTTAATGTTACTGCCTTTCAAACCACCTTATATGGAGAAAACTGATCTAAGACAATATCTCAGAAAATGCATAGTAACCCACAAAAATTACAGTTTTTACTTTTTTGCCATCCTTAGTAATGTACCCAACTGCTCATTGGCACTCCCCTCGGGCATGGCTCATAGGGGACATTCATCAGGACTGAATGTACACTTGTGGATGTAACGCTCAATAAAGCCAGAATAAATACCCAGTTGGTGTTATCTGTCTTGAGCAGGTGGCAAAGATGTAAGAGAGAACAAGTAGAAAGAATGAAACAATTGTAAGATAATAGCAGATGTGCAATGCTTACAAGAATTGCCTCAGGCATAAAACTACTTTCACACTGCAACTAGACAGAGCTCAATGTAATGTAACATTATGAATTCAATAAACATGCTAATTATTGCCATATACATTATAATAAAAGAAAAGTAAACAGCTTGAATTTGCAGTTATTGCAAATTGTATCAAGCAGCATGTCACTATCACAGACAAAAGAGCTGAATTTGGCACATTTGTTTTCTGGCTGTTCTCTCTTGCTCTCATTATCTCACCCTGCATATTTTCACTGAGCCATACTACAAGATCAAATACAGTACAAGTTTGACACAGAAAATGTCATCTTTATGCAATATACATGCAGTCCTGCAGTTGTGTGGGAGACTGAATGTGTGAGGCCTTATTTACATTCTACACCGAGCCTTTGAGTAAGAAACTTATGTACACAAGCAAGTGTGAAAGGAAGGAGAACTGCTCAGGCTAACCCAGGTCATAGTGACTAAGGGATGACAAAAATATTCCTATACAGTAATACGATATCCAGATGCAATTAAGTATAAACATATAGGTATATTGCTGAAAAAACAAAACAAAGCATACACAGCAATACAAACTAAACACCAGAATACATTCTATGCGGAAATGTTGTATCCATGTGTTTTCCACAATGAAAAATAATCCACTAAAAACAATTTGTTTTACACATGTGTCCCTTTACTGACCCCGTGTGGCTGGAGTATGCAAACTTGACTCTCAATGTACAGAATCTGTATTTAAAAATCCTGGATCCAGATGATGTTCCAAAAACAAAATAATTCCCCCTCAGCACATTGCAGTTTGCCAACAGACAAACCAAGAGACTGACCGACTGACCAATCAATCACTATACAGGAAATCACAACAGCCTTGGTAGAAGCAACCAATTGAACATATTTCTTGAGTTGTTTTGTCTCCCGTCACATAGTAAATCATTCAGATTATTCTATGAAACAGACAGGCCGTGAAATCAGACAGATATGCTATGAGCGCATGCAAAATGCAGCAATTGTTGTGACTGTTCCCCTCCATCTCTGAGTGATATTAACAGATGTTTTAGCCATCTAAGTTGGTTAGCTGGCAGTCTGTTGTCCATGCTCCCCGATGAGAAAGGTCAAGCTTGAGTGAAATCAGCCAAGACCTTCACTGGGCCCTGTGGCAGTCGACACAGGCCGCTGCATTTTCTCCAGTCAACCGCTTGACCGTCACTGATTTCCCTGCTCATATCAAAGCCATTTATGACTGTGCCTTGTGTTATCATAGCCCCCAGGTGGGAGTATGCTTCCATAGGGAGGTGGCTCCACAGATAAGGGAGAGATGGGGCCACAGTGGAGGTAACGATAGGTGGAAGAATGATCCACGCTTTACTGTGATGTTGTCTTCAGCACCTCCTCTGCAGCACACTCATGTAAAATGAATAAAAAGCTAACATCACCGCGCTTGCTATAATTGAGCATCAATTTCTGCTGAGGCGTAATCACACAACAAGTTACAGTGGTTATAAATTAGGATGCAAAATAACTCAGCGCAAGAGAGAGAACATTGGAGAAGCCCGTCAGTACAGCTGGGCTGAGGATTTAATTGGCTGGTTTCTATAGAAAGGCATTGGGGTATGGTACATTATCAATATGCATATGTCAGGCAGATGAAATCTCCCATCATACACTGCTGCAGCTGTATCTGATGCTGCTATATTTAAGGCATACACTTCCTGCACAGCTTGAGTTTGAGTTTGAGTGTATTTTCACATTTACCACCTCCTTCCACACATGCATTAGGGGTCTGTTAGTTGAAATGACCACTGTAGGTAGCATGCTCTCACAATAGACCCTCACTGTGCTTCCTATAATGTAATGCAAGTCACACAATGACCCGTTATTACCTAAAACATCATGAAACGCCTGGAAATTGTTGGAAATGGCATGTGTGGAAAAATGTCACTCCTGGGGTCGCCAAGGGCTCATTGGTGTCAATTACTTCATAGTATTTAGTGCAAGAAATACTGAAGTAAAACCCTCTGACCACAACTGTCCATCACGACCATGAACACCTTTATAGATAGACCTTGTACCTAAAAAGTGTCTTCTGCTACTGTTCCAGCTGTTTCATGTTTTTCCAGTTTGTCTTTCCCATAAAAGCTAATGTTATTTTTCTGTTAATTCGAGGCAGACCGCTGGCATCAACAAGGCATTTTCACCCATAGAACTGCCACTCATTGGAAACTATATCCTTATAAACTATTTTCTGTAAACACAAGACAATATTGTAACATTCTGGCAATAATGTATCTATTGTGAGACTAATTATATACTTTATATACTCTGCAGTATACTAAATTGATGTATGGAAACGTACAGAAGACTATCACTTTCATTTTGCCCCAGAATGACTTGAATAACTGAAAATGTGGTGTTTTGAGTATTCCACAGCTAAGCCTTATGCTCTTTGCACAGGAAAATACAAAGATAGTTGACATTTGTTTTGCTGTAGTCAAACAATGACCATTGATTCCACATATTAAATAGTGATCTACCTCACATGCCAAACTGTACACTTATAAAAGCCTGAAGAAATATATTGTGCACAGGGGTTGTTGGTTGGCCAGGTCTAAATGGGAATAAAGCCGGACGAAACAAGGACAAAATCAGGTCTAAACTAGAAACACTCTAGAAACACTCAACTGGAACTAAAACAGCTTCAGCTAAGAAGCCAGGACCACAACAGAACTAAACCAAGGCTAAACCAGGTCTAAATCAGGACTAAACCAATACTATGAATATCTCCCCCTGGGCCCCTAGTTTTTATTTTGTATTTATTCTTTATTTAACCAGGTAAGCCAATTGAGAACCAATTCTCATTTACAATGGTGACCTGGCCAAGAGGCAGCATTAATAAGCAGCACATTAAACAAGTACAGTCATACGGAGCCTAGAGCGCAACATAAACAATAACAACAATAATAGTTACATACTTACATTACTGATACTTGAAAAAAACTGCACTTCTCACTTTTGTAAACATCTTAATGCATATTGTTGGTCAAGCTAATAAAGAATTTTGCCCAATCCTCTGCTCCGATAAGGGCATCGGAGCAGAGGATTGTCTTTGTGATTCATTGTGTGCAATATGTAGGTGGAGAATGTTTTCAGGCATAAACAACTTTCACCTACTCTCCCTTCTTTGTGTTTGCAACTGGAAAAAATGTCTTCATATGACAGACATAAAGTCTATTGGTATACTGTACTTCAAACACCAGAGCAGTGAGGAGTTGAAACCAGCAGCAGAGATAAATGCTGATTCTCTCTCTGAAGACTTGTTTGCTAATGCTGAAATGTGGGGCTGTAAAATGTCAAAGAAAGCTAACAAACATTTTTTTGTGATGTCTTGATTTAGACAAAACATGCAATAATAAAATCTATGCCTATAACAGGAGAATGCGACCACATGCCTATAATCACTCGGTGTGTTTGATCATGTGACATACTGAGCTTTGTGTAATTGGTTCTCTTAGTCCTTCTCAGGCACAAATGAGATGGTGTTTTTAGTGTTTTATATTTGCTTTGCTATTTGAGTGTTTTGTATTACTTTTATTTGTTTTATATTGAATGTATATTAAGTTACACCTCCCCAGCTTGTTGCCATAGCAGCCCTGAAGCACGTGACATTTTGCACCAATCCTTGCAAAAGGATAATAATCAGCACCTGCACTTTGGTGGTCAAACACGAAAACAAAGGAGGGAGCGAGGCTGGCTCAAGGGGCCAGCCGGAGGGAGCCTGAGACCAGGGACATGGGGCATCTGACTGAATATAAAAATGATGGTGCAGGTTTTTCAAACATAGTCTGTTTTCAGTGGAGTCTGAGTAAAAATCAGCATGCATAACCCAAGTGTCAGAGCAGGCAGAGGCTTCTGTTTCGATTAAACTTTGCTCACTCTGGGACGACATTTACGTAAAAGGACAGCTGATATTTTCACACTGTAATTACAGCCATAGGTCATTGAAACACGGAGACAGCTCCTATACCCAGAATCAGTTCTGACCCGACCACCAGAGCTGAGGACTACCTACAGTATATACTTCATATTTCAGAAACTAAATCACAGCGCTGATTCCATTAGAACAACTTATTAACTAACTTTTATGTGCCCCATACTCTGTTTACAATCTCATTGAAATTCCCCTGCACACTTATTGTCAGCTTACTCCAATCAGATTGATTGAGCATGACAAAGGACCACCATTATTCACAAAACTAATGGCTTTCCTATGTTTCTAATTTGTCCTGCTTAAAGTGTGTTTCATTTGGTTTTCATAATCTAAATCTATATCATTGATCTCCAATAGCACATACTGATCATGTCAAAGTGAACAGACTTGTTGCTGATTAGATGACCTGTGTCATTAAACCACCTCTTTTATTCAGATTGACTTTATTGATCCACAAGACTCGTACTCGCTCAGTCTTCAAATGAGGGCTATGGCAGTTACCTGAAATAATCTATAAAATATAATATTAATAAAATTTCTAAAAGTCAGATATGCCAGATATCAAAAGTGAAGCTAAAAAGCTTTTTGTTGACTAAACTTTATTTGTCAAAAAACAAAAAATAAGAGGATAAAATGAGAACAATATAGGAACAGTAAGTATAATATACATTTGTAAGTATGTTTTTTTTCTTCATTTCATCAGTATGTCAGAGCCCATCTGCTCACTTACCAGTGTTTCTAGAAGAAAGTTGACAGCTGGACTGTTACTTTTCAAAAGTATAAAGTACTTTTTATGAGTCTCTGTGCTTTGACAGTTAACAGTATAGAACAGAAAGAGAGCTGGACATGAAATGGGAATGATCCTTGTTCAGTGCCCTTCAGCACTACTTATCCAGTAGTATGTGCTCCAATTTAATGTTTCCCAACACAAGTACACGCATATGAACGCTCAACAGACCTTTTTATTGCTTCCTTCAAGTGTATAATGCAAATATAGAAGATCTTAGTAGCCTATTCTTTTTACTCATTATTTTAATGTATTTATATTGTTATGCTTTTAACATTTTTCTTTATAAAGTTAAGCACTCTTCAGCCCCAAAAGAAAAATGTATTTGACTATTGTTTAAAGGAGATGTTTGACTTGTGTTCAGTGGTGGGTAACTCATGACTGTATGCCTCCCACACCAGTGATCCTGTGCTAAAAAGAATCGAAGTCTAGATTCAGAAGGTGATTAAACTCTGTATGTGAGCCCAGCTGGGCCTGGCGGTACTGCTAACCACTGCAGGGAAGTCTTTTCATCACATGCAGATTGATGTGGAGGAAAGCCATGTTGGGCTGAGGGGGAGAACCAGGCACTCCAGTGACTTCAAAGGAGAAACAAGTCTAGACTAACACACCAGCAAAGTAGGTGGCAATCATTTTGCATGCAAAGCCACCTCCGGATGTGAGGTTTAGAAGGTTTAAACCATGTCATATCCACACACACACGCACACGCACACCCAAACACACATACACACACACAAACGCACACACCGAACACACACACAGTTGATTAATTCTCAACCTTTATCAAATATCACCAATGGAACCATGGATTAGGCTTTCAAAAAATGAGGAACATTAAGCTTCCCATGATGATGGCATCAAGCTTCTGTGAATCACAGTAGTAGGGCTGCATGTTGATTTTTCTCACTTTAGCATAAAGTGCTCCAATTAGCAGCCTAGTCTGCCAGTTGCTCATGAATCTTTCAATGACTGGATGATAGGGCTCATGCTCAGAACATAATGGCTTCAAAATGATCTTGATGCCCTGCCTTTCACTTTCTGTATAAGAGCTAATGAACATTAAAGTGTGTATTCACAGAAGACAAACGGACTCCACACAATTACATCAACACATTGACAAGCCTAAACACATACTGTAAACAGATAAACATATGTTTATGCAACATCAGAATAGACAAAGACACCATAGTACACATGCTTTGCTTTAACTGTAATATTTATTGTCTGAGAAAGTTGAGCTACAAAAGCAAAGGATGTTGTGATTTAAATATCAAGAATGTGATTAGACATAATGATGATCATTTTTGAGAGTTGAGTCTGAACAGGACTTCAATGACCTAATGACTTTATTGATTACAGTCTATGGCGCCAAATTGCATTTCAAACTAAGCCTCCTATTGGGGTACGGATTTGGAATGGACACCGCAGAAGCTCTTGCAGAAGAAGAAACCACTGAAGTCTGTGACCATGTGCACCAGCGAGAGGAGGATGGGCCAGTCATGCATGTACAAAACGCTAATAGTACTCAAGAGTTGTTGCCCCCTCACTACAAAATCATATACATTTTATTTTCTAATATATTCTTGTATATTAAATACACTCTGCATGTCAGTCAGCATACTTCTGTTTTTCACATAACCGCTGGATGTGATCAATCCAAAGCACTCAACAGAGCAGAAAATCTTTAAAGAATAGACAGGCCTCTATCCATGCCTGGGAATAATTGGTTTGAAGTTCTTCCAAGCAAGAGCCTAGATAGCGTGCATCTGGCATATATAGGTATTAGATGCACACATCATTTATGGGACTGAAGGACTGAAGATAACAGGGCCTTTGTTTCTTGGAGGTTCATTACTCATAGTTTCACTGCCTTATTTCTCTTAACGCAAAGCTCCCCGGAGGAACAGCCAAAAGCGTGTCCCATTCACTTTGTGTGACGGCCACATGCGTCGAAACAGAGGGGCGTTGAAGGAGGATGACAATTTCATTTGGGGAAAGTAATTTATCAGCGTGAAGGAGCCGCAGATTTGAGGTGTAATGATCTGATTCACTGGCCATCTCGAGAAAGGTCAGAACTAAGATAAATGCCATCTGGAGCCGAATCCATGAGAGAAAGACTGGAGGAATAAACACATGACAGGTGGCATCAGAGGTGGGAGAATGTACTGTAACTTTAAAATAATATGAAGTACAAATATTCAACAAAAGCATCACAAGTAAACTAAATATGGAACTATCTGTCAAAAAAGGTTTGACTTAATTCTCTCAATTCGCTTCCTTCCACTTATACAGGTGACTGGTGCCTATCCATAAACAGATACAACAGTTCACACACACAAGAAGAAAGAATTATACACAGCCTACAGATTTCAAGATTTAAGGGACAACTCAAATTAACTAATTACCTTTATTGATTACATTATATGGCATTTCAAATAAAGCAGTATAATCTCTTAGGGTAGTAAATCCAGACCATTGCTCACTTTACCATAACCTACTCATCTTGTTAAGAGCTAAATATATTGGTAATTTGCAATTATTAAAAAACAGAACAAAATCACTTGAATATACAGAGCAGTGGATCTAAATCGGGGGAAAACCCAGGTTAAAATCCATTACCAAATACAAACAAAAGAGTGCCCGGACAATGCTCATTTAGTTGTGGGGCTGACACAGAGACGTTCACTTACAATTATTTAGAAATGATAAAAAAAAATACAAAAAAATACCTGGTCCCAGGATTGAACCCACAACCTGTCTTTGTGACACTGGCTGATGAGCAATATTCCTGTTATTAACCTCTTCAATATGTATATTCAATTGTCTATTGTAACTGTGGTCACAGGAAAGGGTTTGGGTGGGCTTTTGGGGGGGTTTTTTTTTTTGTATTTTGAACTTTTATACAAAGTATAAAATAAAGTACCATTTTTCAAAAGCACTTACACCAAGTTAAGTCCTTGAGTATCGGTAGTTATCTCTCTCTATTATACGTCCCTTAGAGCCGACCCCCTGTTGTTTTACAACCAACGACCATTGACATCCTAATGAAGACGTTTGAAAGGCTGGCTTCTTCATCCCCGGTTCGCTTTGCGTGCATAATCTTTAATAGCATAACACCAGCAATGAAAAGAGAATCACGAGAGATGAGCTTACATAAAAGTAAAAGACTAAGCTACAGGTGCCTACAGTATAAATAGTGCATCACATGATTTCCCTATGGAGCATATCAAGCTTAAAGCACTCTTTGTATGCTAAAGTACTGCATTAGAAGCACAGTGATTGATCGGAGCCCCCCACCCACACTGACAGTGGGTGATGCAGTACCTACAGTCTTGACTGTGTGCCAGATGCGAGGATATGGCTGGAGAAGGGAAGAAAAAACCTGAGTTAAAACAAAAAGTTAAAATAGATGTAGCTGAACCGCTTTTGTAATGTCCGCATTGTTTTTATTCCTATCTAAATGACTTTTTATGGAGGCAAAACGGCACAGAGTAATAGAAATAAGCAATAACATAAAGAACAATACAAAAGACAATATGCAGTAAAATGCCATTGGTGACAGAATGTATCGTTGTGGCGGATTGGCTCAAAGCGGTTATCTACGGAGCAGCAAACAGATAAAGGCAAGAACAGGTAAACAATGGTTATGAAGACCGCACTAGTCATTCCATCATGGGCTTCATCAGCATCACACGGCCCTTCTGAGAGGAACAGGGAAGACTACAGCTACATGCATACTCCAAGACCTAAATCACTTCTATCTGCAATGCAATCACCTGAAATATCCCTATTAATAGCCCACCTATCTTGACCGGCTAGTAAAATGGATTGTCATCTAATTATGCTGGGAATTATATCCATTCAGAATTTGTAATGGATTTAGGCTGAAGAAGAAATTATTCAAAATGGATTGATGAGCACTTTGCCTATTGACCCCATCTCTCAATGGTATAGATGTGGTTCCCAGAGCTAAATATGGACTTAATAGTTGAGAGGTAAATGCTCTCCATTAAGCCAGTGTGTTATACCACAATAGTAATGATATTGTGCCCAGATCTGAACGTGAACAAAGAATTCTCTAGCTCAGTGTTAAATGCTAATTCAACCTGGAGAGACTCAAAATAAATGAACGAGACAAATGAAAGTGCTGAGTTGGATTTATTGAAATATCTTTTGGCGCGTAGACACCGGCAGGAAAAACATTGAGCGATGCATTGAAGGTGCAGAACAGGGTAGAGATTAGGAAGTCTTTACCCGGAGCCTAGACACTGGTCGTGTTGGAGACTAGGTGGATCTATAAAGACGAGGAGGTATATTTGATGCAGAGGGGGTGACGAGGTGGAGGAGGGCTGCACGAGCTGTATAGCTGACTGTTAAAGAGGTGTTTAAATTTGCTAGCTTAAGCGATAGGCTGTGTGGAGCACAGGGCTGATGGGAGATGAGGAGGAGGCTTCTAGGCAGCAGGTGTAGCTCTGCTGGGAGTAGTCTTTCAGGCTGAAATCCACTTTAGCTCTATATTTATGTATTTTCTATGCATTTAACCAGAATATCTCAACATAATGTATACTGCTAAACTTGAACCAGTAATTTTCTATTTTATGTAAATGCTTTGTCTATTCACTAAGCCACAAATCCAGAATACTGACCCATGAGTGGAAAATATGGATTTAGACCACATTCTAAATTCCCATTGATACTTCATAATCATTAATTTGGTCCCGCCACCACCAGCAAAACCATAACTTCCTTGGCTGAGCTAATTTATGGCCTTCTGTGGAAAACGTTACATAGTGAAAAACACGAAAACTATGCAAAATGGTCTGATCTGTCTGTGCCCCTGAAATCCAACTTTCTGAGTAAGTAAAACTACATGTAAATCACCTTTCTTGTGTGGACTTAGATATGACTGACTTTGTAAAACGGAGGTATTTTTGCCTAAGAGGGACTGTGGATGGATATGTGAACATTTTCATCCCAAAATTGCCTGCATGCTGCAAATGCCTGAAATCATTACTTTTCTGTGGCTGAACAGACCATTACAAGCTCCAAAAACCAAGAAAAGCACAAGGGTAAGCAGCTGGGGTTCACATCTTTGGGTCAGGTTCAAAATGATTTTTACAAAGTTGTCCTCCAATTTTAACAAGATTTAAACTGTAATTCAGGATAGCTATTTCTGGTGCAGTTTTATTTCAAAAGAGAAGTTGGCCACACTTTATTTTACATAGCCCTTAACTACATTTTATCTCATTAAGTACAATGTAATACACTGTTTAACAAACTGTAATAACATGTAACTACATTGTACATACAATGGTTAAGGTTGGGGTTAGGGTTAGGTACAGTGTTCCATGTTATTACAGTTTGTTACAAGGTGTATTACATTGTACTTAATGAGGTAGATACAATGTAGTTAGGAGTCATGTAAAATATATATTATTAATATAAATGATTTATCCATAGCTCTAGCCATTTAACTAAAAGGGATTATTTGA
>JAVQKC010156499.1:0-13186 GCA_036025475.1 Philypnodon macrostomus
AAAAGTCAAATAGACCCTTCCCATGTTTGTCATGGTTTGGGGGTGGGGCCTCTTAATTGCTCGTTAACAATATTAAAACCCTTAAAAATCACACAATGTCTGATTAAGGTGCCCGTTGGTGACAGTTGTAGCAGACGTATGGGGCAGACGTGTGGGGCAGACGTGTGGGGCCATTTGGCAGATATACACCTTGCTGTCGGGGACGACCGCACAGGCCTAGTTTACATAAGGAAATGGGTAGCTCTTGTACAGTGAAAATGCTGGGGTCATTTCAAAAAGCAAACCACCCTAACTGGAATAAAGACTTTATTGAGATCAGCAGAGAAAAAATCTAAAAGATCAAGTGAAAGAAATACTTATTTTAATTTAAGGAATGGCAACAAAATTTGAACAAGAAATGAATAAATTAGGTGAGCAAAAAACAGATTCCAATGGAATCTGATTGGAGAATTCCATTGGAGATAAACACAGATAGTGGAGACTCATGCTTTGAAGCAGATCAGATATTATCAAAATGTGAAAATGATTATATGGATGTGTTATTTGATGAGCAATTCTTAAGTCAAATTAATGGAATGAAATCTAAGTTAGAAAATGATGATGATCAAATGTAATATTGAACCAGAATGATATGTTCAAGGTTATTTGTGCACCCCAACGAAGCTCTTAAAGACCCATCTTCAGTTCACTTTCTGCATTGCATTGTTTCTCAAGCTCCAATATTCCATCAGTGTGGTATCAGTCTATCATAAAACCAATACCAAAGTCCTCAAAGGTTGATCCTAGAGAACCACTAAACTACAGAGGCATCAGCCTGTGTACAAACTCTACTCAGGCATCCTCAATAACAGGCTGAACCAGTATTTGGAAGCACACAATATTCTGGCAGATGACCAAAATGGCTTCAGAAAAGGCAGGGTCTGTATTGACCATATCTGTGTTTTATCATCAGTGGTAAGGGCCAGACTTTATGAAGGGAAATGTGTATTTGCCTGCTTTATTGATTTTCAGAAGGCATTCGATTGGGTTAATAGAGATCTTTTACAGTATAAATTATTAAGTTATGGTATTTCTGGAAGGTTTTATAATGCGGTCAAATCTCTTTATAAAGCCCCTGTTGCATGTGTGCAAGTGAATGATTCGAGGACTGGCTGGTTCCCCACACAAAGACGACCTGGTAAATGAAATCATCTTGGTATTTCTGTTCACAACTTGTTGTACGCTGATGATATTATTTTGCTGTCAGAGACTGAAGTGAATTTACAAAAGAATGTTAAACAATTTGAATGTATGGTGTAAAAAATGCAGACCACACACAGAAAGAAATTTCAACAGAGAAGCACATATGACTTCATGTATGGGCACCAGAAAAGATGAATGGCACAAAAAAGCTAGATCATCTATTAATTAATTTTATTTCATACTAATCATGTAAACCACAAAAAAAGTGGTTTGTTATATTGAATTATGTTTAATATTGCAATATCAATATTCTATTATACAAAACAATATACAGTCACTTTTTGTAGTAGTTCAAATTGTTCCAAAACCTTACAACGCAAAATGCAGACCACACACAGGTAATTCACTTCAGAAAGAAATTTCAACACAGAATTTTATGTATGGGCACCAGAAAAGATGAATGGCACTTAAATAAAGTTGAAATAAAAAAATTGTGTTGAAAATTGGTCTCACATTTTCATTCAAGGCGCTAGTAAAAATATCAGTGAAATCCATGTAAAATGTAAACCATGGCATTACTGTGATGTGTTATTGCTGATATAGCGGTAACAATAGTTCTGTGCTATATTGTACTATCTATTTATATCTCTTTTTAAGCCGACCGACGTAGAGGAAATGGACCACATGGCATCACCTCTGTTATCGAAGGGTGGTCATTTCTATGTCCTATCTCTGTGTCCTGTGGGACTCTCCTGAACAATGGAGAAATATAGAGTGAGCTTTAGCCTGAGGACCACAATCATATTCAGACCATTGAGGACAAGAGGACGCTGCTCACCTTGTTTTACCACCTGACACTGTGTAACACTTAGCACAGGGACATCTGAAGAATGGAGATAAAAAATAAAAAACTGGGTAGTGCTGGTGAAATAAGTGGTGTTTCGAGAGCTGGATCTGTTTTCTGGACACGTATGTTCATCAGGTTTTTTCCTTAGTGTCCCTTTATATTAGAACCTCACAAAAAATCTTGTTTATTTGGATTATGTAGCGTCAGAGGCAGTAAAAACACAATTTGGGCCACAATTTCAAAGATAAGCTCTGTGGAGCGTAGTTTGGACACCCCTGTTCTAGAGTGATGTACTTCATTGGGCTGATAAAGTGAAAATATGCATTAGAATTTGCATATCGTAATCAACTTGTGTACTTTGCGGTGGTAGTCATCAGAGCTATAGTCAGATTCAAAATGGACTGTCTGGCCTATCTAAAGTAGATAATCTTTCATAATTATTTTTACTTAACCCCTCCTCTGGCCTTCACAGCAACATCAAATCTAGTGCGGGAGCTCCATGGATAATAGATCCATGGGTAGCTCAAACAAACTCTGATTTGATGTTGCTGTTATGACAGATTAGCTTCTTTACATCATAGAGCGAGTCTGATTTCAAGCATTTCTTTTTAACAATTTCTTCAGCGCTGACAGTTACACCCGAATGTATTGAAATTCAGTGTGAATTCTCAAAAGGCTGAGTCTAACCCACGATTACCTTCCTCAGCAGGTGTCACTGAGAGGAGCAGCGTGGAATCAATTAGTGATGTGAGAGAAGCGCATATATTAAAATATGAATGTTGTAGTGTCAAACAAAATGAAACTTGGCCACAGACAAGAATTCTTATTAGTACTGGCGCAGGTTTTTACTCCGGACGCCTTTCTTCAGGGGACACAGTGGCAAGCAAGGAGATCGCACACTACGATCTCTCTGGGTGAAGGCTGCATGTCCTCCCCGTGTTACTGTGGGTTCTCTTTCAGGTATTCTGGCTTCCTCCCACCGACCAAAGACATGCATGTTTTAGGTGTATTGGTCAATCTATATTGTCCAAAGAGAGTGAATGACTGTCTGTGTATGTCTCACTGTTAG
Source organism: Philypnodon macrostomus (assembly GCA_036025475.1). NCBI lineage: Eukaryota > Metazoa > Chordata > Actinopteri > Gobiiformes > Eleotridae > Philypnodon > Philypnodon macrostomus. The sequence goes on from JAVQKC010156499.1 coordinate 3,099, forward strand.
CCTTGCGACTAACTGACTATTGTCCTGGGTGTAAGCTAGCACAATTTGTTGCCAGAGTTTGCTCCTTAATTAAGGACACACACACTTGGCAAAACAAAAACTTCCATTACTTCTTGTTTGCCTGCCAGAATTGGCAAAAATGTGCAGTAGGTTGAAGCCATTAGTAGACTAAAATGCAATCTCAAACAGAAAGAAAATCAGAATCTTATGCTGAAGTTTTAAGCATTCATAAGTTCTATTTATGACTTGCTTTTTCAACATGAGCAACTTCAGTGTAGCTGTGAAACTGTAGCAGATGGACGGAGCTGTTGATATCAGGGTGTTGACCGTCATCTGTATTTATTTATAGTGAGAAAATGCTATTTCTCCAACATGGCATTTAAAGAAGCAAATAAAACATACACTGGTAATAAATCTGGTATACACCAAGAGCCCGGAGTATCTTGTTAGGGGTTTCTGTGCTATTTATCACAGGCTAACTTTCAGAGACATTTCACACATTCAGTCACTATAGCATTGAAACTGATCCAATGGGCTCTCTGGTCGTACTCGGACCTGGTTTAGTCCTCTTTAGTCCTGTGTTAGATCTGGTTTAGTCCTGGTTTTGACCAAGTATACTGTATCCTGTGGTAGACGTGGTAAAATACAAATAGAGAAAGCAGAAAATCACAGACAAATGAGGTGATGATAATAATAATAATAATAATTAATAATAATATCAAGGAATATATATATCTTATAAATGATTATATTTTCTAATTTGAAAGAGAGGAAAACTAGCTAAATTCATCAATGTAAATGTTAAAATCACAAAAACCTGCATAGGGAACCCTAGCAGCAGGCCTGGGTTCAGAATCCTGGTTTATGTTAAAGTTAGCTCTAGTTTAGTCCAGGGCTAGTCCTAGTTTAGTCCCTGGTTTATAATAAAACACCTATCTTCTGAGGGTGGAACTTTGTGTGAAAAGCTTGAACCACAGTCTATCACAAATGAAATAAGATGTCGATGCTTCCTGTTCCCACGATGTGTCCCTGAGAACTGTAAGTCTGGGGATTTGTGTGACATTGAATGAGGTTTATTAGAAAAAAAGCCTGTAGATTATACCAGGAAATCCATCTAAACATGCAAACACTCTCACTAGTCCTTGCTTTTGTCAGTGTATCAGGCCATTTTCAAAACTCCCACATCTTTGAAGCCTGTAATTAGCTGTCATTATGTATTTCAGTCATCAGCAAATTATCTTGTGCTTCACTGTTTCTGCGTTTTTTTTATTTTTTATGTGTTAGTGCTAAATGCTTAGACAACATGCCATTAGTGCATATCCAGGGCTGCACACAGACATTTTCAGAAATTCGTGAGGTTCAAAACAAAATCGTACCCCTTCTGAGCATTGTAAATCTTAAATTATGATTTATTATGATGATTTTAGTTTACTTCTTTGTTAGTCTTGGTTGAGTCCTTGGTTTTAGGTTATAGTTCTTGTTTTGTCCAGGGTTAGATGTGGTTTTGTTCTGGTTAAGTCCTAGTATAGTCCAATTTATCCCTGGTTCAGACTTGGTTTGGCTATATTGGGTACCATGGTAGCTTCAGACTGGATTTTCACTCGGGTTAGTCCTTGTTTAGTCCTGATTTAACTTTGGGTTAGTCCTAGTTTTAGACCTGGTTTAGACTGGATTTCGACTTGATTAAGGTATAGGGGAAGGATATCCTGGCAGGTGACTCTGTTTAGACTTAGTTTAGATTAGTAGCCTTATTTAGTCTCTAGTTAGACCGCCTGTTTCTGTCCGCCTGATTTACATTTACACCTTGTTTAGACTTAGGTTAGAGATTTAGTTTATCATGTGCCTATCCACATGATATAGACTTGGTTAAGCCCTGATAGACCTAGCTCTGTTTTTCAGCCTTTTTTTATCCCCAGCACATTGATTTACGGAGACATTACTAAACACATGCTCATATCCAGTGCAGATAAGATGGCTTCAAAGACTTTGGCTTGAACTTACACTGCGGTAAATGAAGATGACTTCTCCTACAGCAGTAATTACCTCGTGTTGGCATTTAGATCTGCACTCTGCTAATGATATGCGTGGTATTAATTAAGAGAAAGTGATTAACATAAGATCGGATGGACAGTATCCCGGGGTATAGAGGAGCGGCATGGGGGGTGGCTCTCTCCCCACAGACATAGGCTCATTAGATGGCACCACGGGTAACCTTGAGTGTGAGGGAAGTGACTGGATAAAGTTTCTTAGAAAGGTGATTCAAGTAACTTTTCAATTTCATAAACTGTCGATCTACTGGGATTTTTACAATAAGCAGAGGCGGCGCTACCATAAGGCCCCAAAAGTCCAGGGCCCCACAAATGAAGCCTAAAATGTAATTATTCAACTTAATTTGGTTTTCAAAGTCAATACACTTTGCCAGTTTGACTTTTTCTCTGTATGGTTAAGGTATCTGGTTGCTGACTGGCAAATCAAGTTCATTTTCCGGTAGGACTTAAAAAGCAACAAATACACACGGCCCCCTGCCCATGTTCGCCTTGAGCCCCGAAATCGCTAAATCCACCACTGACAACAAGGTTTACAAATTAAAAAATGTAGTAAGTTGCATTCTTGTGTGCACATAGTATGCCTCGGTGATGCCAGGGTTCACTAGAGAAAGACTAGAAATGCAACAGTAACTCAAAAACTTTGAAAGATAGAAATTGTAATCACCCCGCATCTGTGACTATCACTCTCTTCAGTGGAGGTTAGCCAAGGCAGAACCATCAACTCCAAACTATTGATGAGCCACAGATGTATTCACAAGGCTCTGCAGTCATCACTGAGTTTTGCAAAGACAGACACATTGATCTTCAACATGACACTGTGGCGTATCACTACATTAAGACTGAGGTCAACATCAACAACATCTTTAGGACGGCCAAGCAAGTTAGTTCAAACAATTATTCATTCAACAATAACACACTCATGGGGGTTAAGTAACTTCTGTAGCCCCAGCTGCCATGGGGCAGACTGATGGAGATGTGGCAACCATAACACCACACCACACTAGCACATTGGAAGGTATTGGCACACATTTTTCTTAATTGTTCTTTTCCTAATTTAGTTCTGGTATAGACTCTTTTTTAGTCTAACCATTTTGACTTGGTTTGCCTATAAGGATCCTAATAGGGTTGAGACTATATATATGTATTTTTAGGTTTCATATGTATTTTTAAGTTTCATGATTTAGTCTTGATTTATTATTGGCCTTTTGACCTCATTTTAGGTTAAGTGTCTTGCCCAAGGACACATCAGATTGTCAACCTTCTGACCAGTGGATGACCTGCTCGACCACCTATCCCACCGCTGCCCCAGCTCTATCTGAATTCTTTTTAACCTTACAAGACAAAGACATATGTTTCCTATTGCACTGTGCCATTCCATATTCCAAGGACACACTTGATATCACCTCTTTAGTGATGTGTGCTGCTCAGATTGGACAGGCAGCCTTTGGGACGTCCCGTTAGTGAAGGGATGAGCCCGGGGGGTGCACTTCTCTCTCTCTCCGATGAGCGACTTTACTTTGACCTGTCCCGTCTCCGGTGAGGTTAGTCCAGATAAGTGTCCTCCAGCGGGGCAGCTCAGTCATGGATGGGTGCCTGAGCTGAACATCTAGGACCATGGAGAGTACCCCAGCTTCACACGGGACAGAGGACTCACATCATTGACATACATAGACAAGAAGTGGGACAGCTGTGGGCTCCTAGTTAGTGAACAGGTACCCAATTTGCCATAGGATAACATACTGGTATATTGTACATGATTTCACCTGGACACTGCAAGGAGCTTTCATGTCCTCTATTGAAATGAGTTATAGACAGTTACTTAATGCAACATATAAACATAAATGATACAATTGTTTATTTTATAGTCACCAATTTACATTTGCAAAGAATCTCAGAAAATGCATTTGCAACATTCAGCCAATTTGAGGTCACCTTTCTTAAAAAATAAGATTCAAAAAAGCTAAAATTTTCACACACATGCCAAGAAGCTTTTTAACACAGCCTTTTGGCACTGACTAAATCCTAAATCACCAAATCAAGATCAAAAAGGAATTTTAGTGTGAAATCTTATCCTGAGATGTTAATCTAGCTGTCGTGAAAAAAGTCAATTCAAGATACAAGCATAATCCATAGGAGGATACTACAGGATTTTTTCATATAAACAGATATAGCTAATCCACATTGAAATGAATAGAAACACCTGTTTTTGCACAACATATAACTTTACTCAAGTAACTTTAACAAGCACACTGTTATTGATCCTCGCAGGTCTGCCTCACATCCTAATGAGATCAAATCATGACGTTAGCATCCTCCCGCCTCACATCCACTGTCCAATTATCATTTACTCCATATGACTTTTGACTCCATTCAGGGCTTCATTAGTCAGCAGGACGGGGGCAGCTCTGACCCCCTGTCCCGACTCTGAACATCACTCTCATTAGCGGAGGTTAGCCCAGGCAGGACTTCAACCCTCAACCTCAAACTATTGATGAGCCACTGTTGATGCACATAAGGCTCTGTATAGTCATCGCAGAGTTTAGCAAGGACAAACGCATTGATCTTCAGCTTGACTCTTGTGGCAGATGGGAAAGATACAGGGAAAGTCAAAACAATGATTAAAGGGGCCCTCTTATGTGAACTGGACTTTTCGAAGCTGCCATGTTATAATGTAGTTTTCTCATCCAAAACATACCTGGAGTTGTATTTTGTTTTGTTCACGCGTGTAGGAATAATCCTGTATGCTGAGGCACTGACCTTCTCAATAGCTGAGAACACTTGCGTTCACCTTTCTAAGTGGAAAAGCTTTTTTTCAATGCTATAAAACATACCTGGAGTTGTGTTTTGTTCTGTTCACTCATGTTTATGCTGAGGCCATGACATTTTCAGGAGCTGATAATAATTGGTTTATCTTTAAGTGGGGGAAAAATACATTGCTACTACTTTTCATTGTTTTCAAAGTCTGTAGTAGTGAGGGTTGCCAGCAAGAGGAGAGAAAGCCTTAAAGCGACATGCACCTTATATGAGTTTTTTTTTTTCAGTAGAGAGAAAGCAACCCTAATTTAAAAAGAATTGCATTACCCCGTCTTGATTAGATTATGTTCATTGCAAATTGGGTTACTCACTGATGTTCTACCCACCCACTGACAGCACACATATGTAGCCAATGGTCAAAATGATTTATTTAATAACCATGTAATTCAGCCCATATGACATGACCTCAATTACCACTCATAACTTTGAACAGTTTCACCAATCATCTACACAACTGTACAATTATATAGTAGGCCTAATTGCAATCATTTTTATATTTATACCCGTAGCCATCAGTTTCCATCAGCTGCCATCCTTCCCAATGCAACATGTAATAGCATTTGTGACCAGTAGAGGCTGCTCTGATCCTGCTTTCCCATTTTGTACAAGCTGGATTGGTTCACTCAAGGCTTCACACTTATCTTTTAATGTTTTACCTGTGAGCTTACCACAATTTTCTGCATTTATTAAGTCAATGTGAGTACAAATACATCACCTGCCAGTAGCCTGTAAGTAACCCACAAAATAAAATCTAGTTTTCATTCATTCCCTAGGGATAATTTAGATTCACCAATGAATGTGTGAGCGGAGATTTACACTACACCTGCACCAAGCTATATTAGCTTTTATTAAGTCATCTAATATAATATGTCTATTTCCAGTTTCAAGTTTTGCCTGTACTAGATCTGGGTCTCACACGATTACATACATGATTTTGTGAAACTGCAAAATCATCTAAGTTCGAATAATGCTCCCCCTTCTTCTCTCCTTAGCCTGACGATCTTCCCAAGCCCCATTATCTCACACATTAAGCACGCACTGGCTCGTACATGCATTCAAAAACCAGGATGTATGAGAATAACTTTAATTAACCATAATCAAAGGTTGAAACAAAACATCAGCTCTTTTACATTATTACTGATAGATTGTAGTTCTGGATAGATAATGGATGTATCAGCCAATAAGAGCGCTCCTGTCTTGTGGAAGTGTGCTGATTGGCTAAAGAGCTGGGTTCCTCGCTCTAAAACAAACATTCTTATAATACAGCCCACGGAGGGTCTCAAAGTCTCATTTTTTCTCAGATGGCTTCTGTTATGCTGTACTATTGACCAAGTAAAAAAAATCCCAAATATGAGGAAACAAAATAAAGGTATCTTTAATATAATGACGAACAATTATAGGCCAGTTTCACATTATGTCTCTACTAGCTCTTATTTGTGAAAACACTTTCCCACGGTCCATACCTCTTAGTCCAAGGCACATCTCCATTTCGTCTCCCAATCCCCTGATCCCGTCACTCCCCTCTCCCTCTTAGGACGTCCCGTATAGAGATATATCCACTCGAAACCCCTTCTGATGGGAAAGGCAGCTGTTTGCACGTTCACTTGTGGATGGAAGGAGTGTGGAAATGCTCTGACACTACTGCAGGCCTATTGGCAGCAGAAGACAGGAGACAGCAGCTGTTCACATGGCTCAGTGTGGTGCGTGAGTCAGTGATCACCAGCAGGCTCAAAGCTAAACTGTGGTGGGCCTCAGACAAAAGCAATAAGACAAGAGATCAGTCTAGTTCATCCAATATTTAATGGAAACTAATGAGGCTGGAGATTACCCCAGTACCTATGGGCATTTGGTGTTAGGCAGGATCCACCCTCCATTACTAGGATATATGTTTGAGTTTTATTGAAGAAATATTGTACCCTTTTATAATGTTATCCAATAAAGCACACAGTTTTTTATCAATTTTATTTTATGTAGCCCTGCTTACTTACCAGGGTTCTTGTATTACTCAGCCAAATGAATGCTGAGGTCTTCTGGGTTCCTTTTGAATGAGTGGACCATACCATTTCTTGATTATGGAGGTGGTTAAGGAGTATATTTGATTATTGGTTATGTTTAGTTAAAGCTTGGTTTAGTTTATCTGTGTAAATATGTATAGGCTTGGTTTGTGGTTTCTTTTGTCTCTGTGCAACCAGTTATTGAGCGCAATAGTGCCCGCTCCCCTCTGGTTCCGGAAGTAAAAATCCCATATGTTAAGAGTTTAAAAGGTTGATGGAGGCTAATCAGCTCTGTGGTAACTAACGATCATAGCCCCAATATAATACAAAAGGTATTCTGAAAGTTGTAAACAGAAAAAGCTTAAATATGGATTTTTTTAAAAGTCCTTGGCAAAAATGAATGGGGTCTTTTACTACTATGAAAATGATGCCACTGGTTTCATACATTTGAGTCTTTCTGAATTTATTGCATCCGTTTGGCCATGCTGACCAGTGGAGGAATCAATATCATATTAACAATATCATCGTTCTTAATGGGTTTGAATCACACACATCTGCCCATTGGTGCATTAGCTGCTGACCATTATGTGGGTGTCACGCCATTACATGTCACCCCAATGGTGTGATTAAAATCAGGTGGAAGTGACTGGTGCTCTATGGGCCACATGTGTGCGGTGGGCGGCTTTCACACACTGGTAATTACCACACTTTCAGACATGTGCAGTGACTTTTGAAGTACATTCAGAGGCAGGGGGCTTTGAAGACTTCAGAACTCCACCATCTGGGACTGAACCGAGCTGACTTTGTGGAAATAGGAGAGTTTGAAATGACACATGTGAAAATAAAGCTGAACGCTGCAGATATGAACATGGCTGGTGTCCTAAATCTTAGAGCCAGTGTCCTGATGCTATTGGAAATTGTGGCTGAAAAGTCTGAGAATGTGTTGACTAATGTATTGTCATGTATTTTAGTATACCATAGTGCAGCACTAGGGATCCTTCCCTAGATCTTCAGACAGACTCTTGGTCAGGAGGGCCTAGCTGAAGGATTAGCCTATTGTGCATGTTTTACATTGATGGGGAAACCAGGAAGATAGTGGCGCTGCAAGGGTCTCATATTTAAACAGACAAATAGTGCAGTTGCAATATGCCAGTATAATATGTGCTAACTGATTGTACTCTTTAGGATAGCATTTATGTATCATAATGCAAAATAGAGTTTTTTTGTATCATAGTGCTTATATTTATACCAAAGTTTAGTGCATACATTTTTATAGTCAGTATGTCAGTAAAGGCAATTTGAGACAGCCAACAATTGTCACTGCAAACGTTTTACTGTTGTAGTGTTTCTGTACTGTTTCAATGTATGTCTGCCCCTTTACCGGCCTGGGGGGGTTGTAAGTGCCTCCATGGTCTTGCTCCACAGTATTTGTCTGACCTGCTCCAGCCCTACACCCCTACATGCTCTCTCTGGTCTGCTGCTCTGTCCCTGCTTGTTGTCCTAAAGACAAGAACACTTGGAGGCGAGAGGCGAGTCGAGTAAGTGGAAATGGGCCAAAAGATAGACTAGACACAGGAACATGAAATTCTCGAATTACAATGTAGTTACATGTTATTACAGTTTGTTATACAGTGGTAGTTAAGGGCTATGTAAAATAAAGTCCGTACCAAGGTGGAACACACTGATTGTTGAAACTTTTGCTTTGGAATTTTCCTGCAATTTATTTAACTTTTGTCTACTTCTTCAGATTTTTTAGTGACACTCTTCAATCACCAATGGTCCGGTTGTATGGCCCTTGAAAATACCTAAAAATATATCTTGAAAGTGCTTGAACTACATCCTCAAACAGTAGTATGAACCCTGTGCTAACTACATGCCACTGTCCTGCTAATAAGGGAAAAATACATCTCATTTCATTATTCATTTATAAAACACATATTGGACTAACCTTTACTGTACTATACCATTTCCCTTTTGTGAGTGGACAAGTCCAGACACATTCTTCTGTAAGTAACCAAAAGGCATTCTGGGAAATCACCGATAACTTATAGAGGTTCACACATGTGCTTAGTCTCTGTTAATTTAGACATAATATGATTGTTTGACACAGCCATCTGCAAAACTCATTCGTGAGCTACAGAATGTCTGTATGTGAAGAACATGTGGTGGGTTTTTAAGAGTCATGGGCAGTTGGGTGCAGGTGGTGCTGGGCGGGGTTCATGTGGTGCTTATGGAGCGTGGAGGTTTAAAGGGGTCACTTCATGAGAATACAACAGAGAGCTGCTGCTGTTGAGGGGAGAGGGGGAAATATGGCACCAACTCGGGGAAACTCTGCATACCTTCCACATACAATACCATTAATGGAGCTATAGCCTGTGGAACTATATGGAGCTGCTTTGACATGGTTACAAAATAGGTCAAAGGGAAAGTATGTGTTTTTGTTATTCTGGGGAAAAGTCTAAACAATGATTGCGCATTGTTTTCGAAATAATGTTCCAAAATACCCATGTGAAAATCCAACTATGTCACCAAACTGATTTTATTCCTGTCAATTAAAACAATATTTATTGGTCGCCCACTGCTCCAGACAGGTTGCCCCAGCTGCGTTGAAAGATTGGACAGATTTCCTCCATTGGGACAAAAAAAATATATAAACTTATTATTTAGTCTTCTATAGAAATCATCAATTTATTGTCAACCTCCCCTTGTGGCCAGGAAAACAAGCCATCTACTTCCACTTATCCAGGGTCGTGTCGCGGCGGCAGCAGTCTAATCAGAGATGCCCAAACTTCCCTCTCCCCAGAAACTTCTTCCAGTTCTTTCGGGGGGACTCCAAGGCGTTCACAGACCAGTTGAGAGATGTAATCCCTCCAGCGGGTCCTAGGTCTTCCCCGGGGTCTCCTCCCGGCGGGACATGCCCGGAACACCTCCAAAGGGAGGCGTCCAGGGGGGCATCTGAAAAAGATCACCTCAGCTGGCTCCTCTCGTTAAGCAAACCTGATTAAAAAAAAGATGATGATGAAAAAATGATAAAGAAATTCCCTATTTTGTTTCAGATGTATTGATTAACAACATTTTCCATTTTCGATTTTTTGACTGATGTCTCTGGATTCAAAACAAAAAACTAATCATTTCTTTCTTGGCCCATCACTAACCCTTTTTTCTTGATCTAACCAACAAAGCAATCAAACAAAATCAAACGTATGCAAAACATTATTGACCAGTAAAAACC
>JAVQKC010156526.1:0-11771 GCA_036025475.1 Philypnodon macrostomus
TGTTAATTCATAGTTTTGATGCCTTCAGTGTGAATCTACAATGTCAATAGTCATGAAAAGAAAGGAAACTCATTGAATGAGAAGGTGTGTCCAAACTTTTGGTCTGTACTGTGTATATATCTTTTTTTCAAATTATCATACTGTGGTAGAGATGGTCTTGACTATATTGATGTGGTCTGACAAGTTTACTCTGATATAAACAAATGTGGACCACTTGAAGGATCAGATATCCAAATATAATTTTTCCCCCCTGATATTTTTAATCACTCTTCACATTTATACAAGTATGTTTCAGGGCATTGACTTCACTAATGTCTAACGTACCATCGGGGGCTCTGTTGGACGTAGCCACCATCACCACTCCGGTCTTGAACAGTGTTTGGAACAGCTGCTTCAGGATCATGGCGTTAGCGATATCTGTCACCTGAGAACACAACACAACCATAGAATAAGGCCTATTGATTTGCCGCATACATAAATCACCCTTTTCCTCACACTGCCGCATGCGTCTGAGGTCAAACTATGCCATCAACACTCCACGTTGATTAGTGTCATTCAGGTGCGCTCATTCACGCTTTTGTATCTGGTCATGGCCATTCGCACATACACACACGCCACTTGAACTGACTGCAAAATGGTCACGAAGCGGCTTTTCTGCTGAGGACAAGGAGCTGGCAGCAGATCCGAGCTAATCAACAGATGAGAAAGCGATAGATCGAGCTAGAAACACAAGAGAACAGCATAATGAAAATACAGTAATGTGAATCAAGACTGAGGTCATAATGGTGGACAAAGCCGCTTTAGACCAAGCCATTTAACGCCACATACAGAGAAGAGCCTGCAGTTCTGTGAAACACATAGGGAAAAAAGAGCTCCAAGGTTGAATACAAAACATAAATACAATCGTCTGTCTGCTGCCTTTTTCATCTCACCATCATTTTGCACAAGTCCATAATAAGCAAAGGTCGATGGCGGGCTGAAACAAGGCCGCTCATGAGTCGCTGGCTGTCAAATGAAGAGCAGCACGACCTTTCTATTAGAAATACAGGGGCTCTCACTTTTGTTCCCCACTCACTCGTGTCCCCTTCACCTCTGTTGTTGTTTCAACATCGGCAGAAGAGAAATCATCCACATCAGGCAATGTAGCTAGTTAGCGGAATATAAGTGGGGCAGAACAGCCATGAAAAGCAACCCTATTTCAAGCCTTTTGAGTTGAAAGATACTGTACACTGGTGGATATTGAACATACTAATGGTAGTATTTAAAACAGAAACAGTGATATCCTTGGTCTAACTTCCTGTGATAAATTTAAATGTATTGATATACATTATATACATTTCAAAGCATTGACTGGTTGAAACATTGACTGAATGTATGGTCACCTCATAGATTTTTACTTATTTTGCTTGCACTAAGTCTACTCCTCCACTGCCCCATTTTGTTTTGTGATATCAGTAACTTTGAATGTTTGAACGTATGTGGTTTCAGGATCAGTTACTCAAATACTAAACTGCATTAAACGTGCATTAAAAGCTGTTATATACCTTTTATGATTATCTTTTATTGTGAATATGATGTAGGCCTAGACCTGTACAAGAGTTAGACTTTTATCAGAATTAATAATGCCTTCTGCCTCTTAGCCACTTTGCGTCTCATCTTCTTCCTTGGACATAACAGGCCACTTCTGATGGCCATACCCACAGCATACGCCTCCTTTTTATCCCGTGGAGAGTCTTCTGCTTCTGCATATTAGCCCCGCTGCCCTTGCCAATACTTGATTAACATTTGTGTTGAAGCCTTGATTTGGCTAAGCAGAGGTAACCGGGGGGGCATCAAATTAGAAGTGCGAGTGGCTTGTGTGTGACCGTAATAAGAAGCAACAGAAAGCCAAGGCTCGGTGTCTCGCTCGAAAAGTGGCCTCCATTTCCATTGCGATTTTATTTTCATTTCAAAAGAGTCATTTAAAACTGACCTCTTCGAGAACCCGGGTTTGTTTATTCATGCGCCTTCAACATGGGCATAGTCTACTACTGATTGCTGCTGGGTCTGGAGAATGGGAAAGGTGGAGGGCTTCTAAGGTAGCACTTGTTGTGGAAAGACAAAAATAATGGCGCAATCTCGCGTCAACCAAAGCCCATATTCAAATGAGCATCCAATTACTCTTACAGGCGCACGGGTGCCAAATTAAACCTTTTTGATGTTACACCTCTTTATGTACACAACCTATGAGCATTCTCACCGGGGCTGCAAGTGTGCTGACTGACTGAGGCGCCCTGAGACAATGACACTCAAGCATTTTCTTTTTCTCACTCATCTTCTAGCTCATCTTGGTCCCTCTCAATGGCGCGTATTCATTATAAAGGCGATGGGTGCGGGGGGGGCGGAGGTGGTGGTGGTGGTGGGGGGGCTACAAATTACTGATAATGGCATGGCGCTAATGAAGAGAATGGAGAAATGTCATTAGCATTTAAGAGGATAAGATCCATCTGACCCGCCGCCTGGCCGACAGTCGCTTTCTAGCTCCACTCACTTAAGGAAGCGGGAGAGTGCGACTGCGATACCCGGTGATACTTCATTTGCATGGCTGAGTGGAGGAGGATGCTGATTGGATATATAGCACCCCCCCACCCACCCCCAAAGTAACCCCCACTCCTCTAAAGTCCTCTTGTTTATGCATCACAAACAACGCACACATGTCCTCCGCTTGTTTCCACTCTCCATTCATTCAAAACAGTAGCAACAGTCGACAAGTGAAAACAGCAAAGCGAGGCGACGACGACAGCAAACAAAACAAATCAATGGGGGGAACGCGCGTACACACAAGCTTTATAACGTGAAAGACGTCCCGGGATGAAAAGAAGCCAGCTCTTGATCCTTGCAGATGTGTAGAGTGATTTGAGAGAGAAACCGTACTTTCTGTGACCTTTGCCCTTTTGGTATTAACAGTAATGATATCAGTAAAAAACAATAAAGCCAGGCTACAAACAGCTGTGTGTTTTTAGCTAAGGTCCTTTGAATGACTAAACATGTTACAAAGAATAGGCAGGACTTGCTAGTGGTGCTCTCCTCCGATACCAACAAGAAGAAATCATATGAATATCTGTTGCTCTAATGACTCAAAGTGCCTTTTAGTTGTCTATATTCAGTTTTCAGTCTGTCCTGATGGTAATGGTTTTAGGGCCAATTAGCTGAATGTGGAATTGTAAGCACACAACAGAGGGCTATTCAGAGACTCACCCGGGCATAGTAAATGTAAAATGTTTTATATTAACAGAAAATACACAAATTTAGACACATTATGGTGTTTATGGAGTTATGTCACTTTTCTGCTATATTTCTTTATGGCCACTAGGTGTCCCCAGATGAGTTTTTCTTGGGACTGTAGTAACAGGAAAAAGTGTTAACTGTCCTGTTTCTCACTACTGTATTGAATAGGAGATTTGGGGCTTTCTGGGGACTGTATCTTCATCTAATGCACAAACATCATATTTTACTCTTTAAATATTATATGTAGATTTGAGGTTTTAAGAACCAGGGGTAAAAAGAGTTGCCAGGCATTAAAAAGAGATTGCCGGTTTGATGTAGGCAGTCAAACAAACATTTAAAAAAATAAAAATAACAAAAAAATTGTATTTTCAAATAATCTATAAATGAGTAAAAATAAGATTACAACATTATAGCAGATAACATAATAAACACACACAACAACATTACAAAATAAGATTACTGGGTAGAAATTAAAAGTATGATGCTCAAAAACAACAGTTATTTTAGAAAGATATAAGGTAATGTAAAAAGTGAACTAAGTTTTTACTACCCACACCAAAGAATTTATTTTTTTATATATAATAAAAACATAATAATATATAATAATCTTAATTAAACATTTCCTAGTGTCTTTTCCCAAAACACCTAGCACACACAAACTCACCTGAAACTCATCAAAACACAGGAGGCAGGTTTCGGCACTGATCTCCATGGCAACCGGCGCTATGGGGTCGTAGGTGAACATTTTCCCTAGCCCTCTTTTTGGCAGGCTTTGTTTTCGCCGATGAATCCCTTTAAAGCAACAACACAAACGTCAGCCACATCTTAAAGGACACCTGCATCGCCAACCCAAACTGGGCGACGATAACACTGAATACGCCGCTAATTTCACCTGTGAGCATAATGGTAGCAATTAGCAGCGCGGCTTTTAGGACAAACACTGAGATAAATATAGGATTCAAGCCACATCAGGAGTCACTGAAGTTTCATATAGTCATGCATGCCAAGTGGTTGCAGTTACAGTACAGTGTCATTTAGGAAGTCGTGTAATTCAAAATTTTGTTGAATTAAAAAAGTAGCAGATTTCAAAATGATTAACTTCAAAAGTAAGTGACCATTGTGACTTAAGCCCATTGCCTTTCTAGTAATTACTGTATCTTTACCTAAACCGATATAGTTTTGAAACCTAAAACTAACTTGAAATACTAACTTTTGTGGATGTCCAACATGAAGCCATCAAAGTGCACTCTCTTTTTGTGTGGGGTTTGAACATTGGAGTAAAACAGATCCATCAGCATGGTTTTCCCAGTACCTATGAAGACAAAAAATATTTAAGACAAAATCAATCAAAAAAACTCATGTGATTATTTCTTATTCCAGGTTACACCATTTTCTGACCATTTGAATGTTATAAAAGACATAGATCATTTTAATAGTCCAAATATAACAGAAACACATGCAATAATACCACTACACTTTACCATCATAGTGTGGTCATACCAGTGAGTTTTAGTCTTAGTTTAGATTTGTATTATTTACCACACAGTAATTGGTGTACATATATATTTTATTTAACAGTTCAGACGTTCTTTTAAGCATTTCATAAATTTTCTTACCAACATCTCCATAGATATAAAAGCCTTTTGGGGGTGGAGGCAGTGGAGTTGGGTCTTCCTCCTGTAAAAGACAATAATAATAGATGATAATGAATATGTTAAGTAACTATGGAGCACTTTTGTTTAATACCAAACTTTTTTCATCCATAACACACAAGTCTGGGATTCTGCATAGATTAATTCCTTATTTACAACCACAAGACGCTAAACAGTTGACCTAAATAAACGTCATAGTTGTTTTATTCATTACCAAGACCGAATCAGTGAATTTGATAAACAGTATGCTGAGGCATTAAGCCACCACTACAGTGTGAGGTTTCACATTCTCCAGACTAGCCCGCTGCAGGGGACGAAGACAAAGGGGATCTAATCAACAAGACAAGCCAGGGTTCCCACGAAAGAAAAGCATCATCAGTGGAACAATGGAGGGATTTGTCAGACAAAACGGAGAGGGCTGGATGAGGCTCTATTGGAGATGGAGTGGACTTGTCTGTGCGGCCTGTTTAGTGCTGCTAATTGTGATATGGTACTGTTGCATTGAGGTGCCGCTGGAAGTCATTGTGCTGCCTGCCTCCCATCATCAAAAGGTCTGTGCTTCAAAAAAAGAAAAATGCCTTGTGTGACGAAGCGAGGAATAACAAATAAGCCAAACATGCTGAAAGAGGACTCAAACTGTGGATGTACTAGGCCTTGTGAAAAAAGTGGTTAGAAATATTATAAATTGTGTAAATAAGTGTGTTTGTGTTTTTGAGATCACACAATTATCAATGAAAGAAAGAAACTAAACATTGGCACAGTACTGTATGTTACTTTTCTCTAGACATTTTGAAGACTTGTTATATCTTTCCTGACAAAAAAATACCAATAAATGTGTATATGTCCATTTACATTGGGTCTAGTGAAGCAGATTCACAGGGAGAATATCTAGAGAAACGTGAATATAGCAAAATAAATCAATTAAATCATGTTTGTTAGGTAAGACAGTAATTTATCTCAGTTGAGGTTAAACTCAGGTTCTGGCCAATGTCAAGATATTTTTTTAATGAGTTCTGAATTGACTCTTTTTTATAGAGGCAGTACTCTATGTCCCAGCACTTATTTCCTGCAGCACAAGAAGCACTTGACTCTGGTAAATGCAGACAATGGTCGGTTGAAAACGAAATAAAAAAACAAACGTGTGTGTGTGTGTGTGTGTGTGTGCCCTGTCCATGCTCCTCTAAACTGGCCCGGCCTCTCTGATGCATGACAGTCCCAAATGGAGTGAAATACTGCAAGAGCAACAAGTCTTTCCAGTCTGCTTTGGCATAACAGACTGTGACTTCTCCCTGACTTCCCAAGCTGCTCTCTGGTATTGTGGGATAATTGTCAGTAGTGGCTGGCGGCCATTTTGCTATGGCAGAGTGGAGAAGGACAAGGCCGTCCCTCAGGCGCTGTTGTCTAGCTGGGATCTGTAGCCTTGTGTCACCTACCAACAGAGGGTATAGACTGGCACATGGGTGGAAAGTTCACATGCCGGACATAGCCACTTTGGATAGGCAGTGACTTTGTACACAATTTTTCACAGACAGAGCCTTGATGTTCATTACAATTCATTAGGAAATATATCGAGGGTGTTTCTTTTACATTCAGGGTCAAACCAGAGATATAAAACTTTATAAAACTATATCTAACATTGTCCTAGTCAACTAAATAATGAAATAACTCAAGAAACAATCAGTATACAGGACAACTCTATGCTGACCTGACTTGCAGAGAGTAGCTCCTGTGAAACAATGGCCCATTGTTAGGCGACCATCCACAAAACCACGCCACATCGGGTCAATATTAAGTCAAGTGTACCCTCCTTGTAGACTTGGTCAGTTAGCGAGGACAATGGCGGCACTTTCACAAGAGACTACAGACACCCAAAGGACAGTGATATGACCTGATTCAAACTCCAGAATAATTGCATAAGTCAGTGTGTGTGAGAGAGAGGCAAGGTGCACAAAGAAGAGGGGGGTGGTGTTGATAGCCTCGCACTAAAGTATTTGTCAGGATCCCGAATCAAAAGCAAAAAGGACAAGAGTGGCACAGACAATAGGGATCCCCTCATTACTGGTATGGGGACGGTGAGAGAGTGAGAGGGGTGCCCAGCGGGAGGTCTGCTACTGCTGCCTTTCCAAAATCCTCTCCCTAACCCCATGTGTTTGTGCCAGCGACAGAAAAACTCCCACCATGACATGCGAGACAGTCAGCTCTCCTGACCTAAAAACAACGCATGTACAATACACTTCCCAGACCCCTGCCCTCCCTTTGACCTGGACTTATAGTGACTAATACCACAGTACAGTGCCATAGTCTGACTGGCCCATTCATCTGTTGGACGTCAACACAATGTTCGGAAAGAAAGGCAGATGCTTTAGTTGCATGGGATAATTAGTACAGTTTACGCCAACCAAAGACAGTTTCTGCTACTAAAATAAATAGTAGAGTATTTTTGTCAAATTATTCCATAGATTAAAAACTAGAGTATTAGTATGGTTGACATAAATTACATAGGCTGTTGTTTTAGGCCCTTGATACAGTTGTTCCAATTCACAAATATTTTAAATAATTCAAATTGTGAACTTAATGAACTTTAAATCACGTATTTGCTGAAAATAGATGTCATCAATTATTAATTGTTGGGAAAAAGAAACTGCTGTTTTGGTAGCGTAATAAAAAGCTTTAAAAAATCCTGGGCTAGGTTTAAATTGTCAGTGCCTTCACCTTTTTAGGCGGACCTGATCCTGTATTGTTGCCGTCTTTCTGCAGCTGATGCACATGATCATTTTGTGAATCTGCGGCTGGTGCTGAAGGTGGGCTCAGGTAAATACTGTTGCTGTAGTCCTTTAGGGAAGACTGGAGCTGCGCTAGTTGCTGGAGCACACGTCTCTGCTGGGAGTCCCTTTGCAGACCGCCGCTCTGAACCAGCCGGTCATAGTGATCCTTGATAGTGACCGCTGTGGAGTCCGTGCAGTAACAAGCTTTTCTCCATAATCTATAACCTAAAATGTGATAAACATATGAGCAAGTCGACATGCATGCAAGACCGACACATACGTGAATGTATTTAACTGGAATCGAATGCATGTCAAAGATCTACAATGTTGGCCTTACCTGGCTTGAATCGGTGAAGGATGTTTGAACAAAACGCATTGTTATTTAATAAAACATTTAGCAGGCGTTCGTATGCTGCTGGGATCGTGGGCGCCGCCATGATGCTTCAAAATGTCAAAACTTTATTGACATGCTCTTACACCATGAGCACAAAGGTAATTTTATGGCAATATAAGTAGTAATATATAATTATAATACTGCATTATTATTCGAAAATTATTCATTTTTTCACTTTACGTTTGCATAACATATTGTAAAATAATCTCGTATAATAATAATGCATAAGATAACAAAGGGAGGTTAATTGTTCGGCTGATAGGACATCCTCACCGTGGACCCTGCGGCGGGTTGTAAACGAACTGTGCAGCAGGTGGTCGTCCCGCATCAGCTGAACCTCAGCTGATCGGAAGCACCCTGCACTTCAGCCAAAAAAACGAGGTGACAGGCGAAAAAACGGGACAGGAAGTGCGATGTTTAAGTTTCAAAATAAAGGTCGAGGAGGTGTGTTTAGTTTTGGTTTAACTGAAATAACCCAAAATACGCAACCAATAAAACAAAAGAAAAACATTACTTCTTCTAAGAAAAAATGTAAATGTAGAAGTCTAAATCAGATGTTGTGTTATTTGAAAATGTATTAGTCAAGATTTTTATTTTGAAGGACACCACGGGAACGTTTCCATTTGTGTTCTTGAAAACTTGACTGCTGGCAGGATTGTGGCGAAATGGCTAACACTATAGCTGATACAAGAAGGCTTTTTACCAAGCCACAGAACCTAAATGACGCTTATGGACCACCAAGTAACTTCCTAGAGATTGATGTGAGCAATCCCGAGACTGTCGGGGTTGGTAGGAACAGATACACCACGTATGAAGTCAGACTGAAGGTGAGCCTGCAGTAACAAGTGCGAATGGTCGTTAGCTCTCAAGCTAGGCATCCGCTAACGCATTTACCCTGGGCGAATAGTGTAAATATAATGACATAAAGACCGTAAACATTATTAATGGGACTTCAGCATTAATGAATGATATTATATAAATTGCCACATTAACCTGCCAATTGGGAGATGGCTACATCGGAAAGTGTTAGCAGGTTAGCCTGTTAGCGGCACTCAGAAGTGGCTAACTACTTACCGTTATTTGGCTTTAAACTAACTTGGCATTATCTTTTATGGTGATATGGATGAAATGTAGCTGTAAGGCTCTTTCTAATGTAGACAATTTAATATGATCATCACATTTAAGTCCTGGGCTAGTCAAGCCGCCATAATAATAATAATAATAATAATAATAATAAGCAATAGCTTAGATTAGATTCTGGGATGTTTTTATTGGGATTTGTGTACTTTAGAGTTCCCGTGCTGTGGTAAATATAATTCTGTACTAATGGATTGTCCACAACTATTCAATTGATTAACACTGTGCAGTATAAACGGTCTTCTTATAAAGTGTCTCAATGTCTTAAAAAGTAGTTAAAGGACGAGGAGAGCGAAGGGAACTTGAGCCACACCCCTGCCGCAGGAGAGAGAGATAAGCGCACACTATACACTTCACATTCGGTAAACTATCATTAGGACAAAGCTGCCTGTTCTCATGATGACTCGCTCATCTGTTTTGTATGCAGCACATGTGTTTGTTGCTGTGTCTGTAATTCTCTTTGTTTGAATCCTCAACTTTATTAATAGTAAGCCAAAGGGAAACAGAACTCCACAGGTCAGCTTCTCTGTAGCAACATACAGGATGCATCTCAGGCCCATTTCCTTCCTCTCACTCTTAGAGTGACACAGTTATTATCATTCATTCAACAATTATAAAGTTATACTGGTGCCTCAAACTATTTCTGATAAGGTATATGTATTTGTGTTTTGTGTTGCATTGTAAATGTATTAAATAACCCTGTATTTTAAAAATTCAATATACAGTAATCAGCAAGTCTCTCTGTAGCCACTGTAACACTGGCAAAAATCCCAGTACCCCAGTGAATAAAAACTCAAACTTGAAAACGGCAAAACAGTGAAAGTATTAGTCGACACATAGTTTCAAACTAATGCCAAGGAAAGTAAAGTGTTTTTTTTTTTTAATCTGGGCATAATTATGTATCTAGTCACATGAAAAGGAGACAATATTAATCAGGTCTTTATTAATGCATTTTAATTTGGCGCACTAGGACTGAGTGAAATTGTGAGCGAGTGATCTGATTGCTACATCTCTTGCTTCTCAAGTGTCATCAGTTGACTGACACCCCTGTAGTTAGTGCCCTGCGCTTTCTGATGATCTGTATTTATAGTTTCCTTATACACCTTAAAGAAGTGGGTTAGGGGAAGGGAAAGCCGTCTCTTAGCGTTAGTGTTTTAATATAAGGCTACTGTACTTGATTAGCGTGTAATAATTAGCATACGCGTGTAATCAGCATTATTGTGCACTTCATAGCCTGGTGTGACCCTGTTTTGCATAAGACCACAGAAAAAACGGCACATCCCTTACTTCTCAACAAACGCAGTGTCAACTTTGCTT
The DNA here is from genome assembly GCA_036025475.1 of Philypnodon macrostomus. Lineage (NCBI taxonomy): Eukaryota > Metazoa > Chordata > Actinopteri > Gobiiformes > Eleotridae > Philypnodon > Philypnodon macrostomus. Next base: position 10,533 of record JAVQKC010156526.1, read on the forward strand.
TGCTTCTCTCCTCCTCCTCCCTCTAAATTTCTTTATGTGGATTTAGGTTCAGCTTTAGTTGGCAAAGAATGCCTCTGGAATACATAATGCTTGGCTGTATCTCTCACTTGATTATGATATTCAGAATTAATACAATTTCACTAATCTTATCATTATACACTTAGCGTTTATAGCTCTTTCTCTTGTCAGTGTTGCCCTGCTCGGCAATCCAGCAAAAATCAAGAGAGTCCTTGTGGCCGCTCTGAGAGACTACCTAATCCCTCCATTGAGAGAAGAATGAACAGCGCCAGGGTGCGGGGGAGCTGGAGGTTACTCCCGCGCCTCACCCCCCCACCCGCACTCATGGGAGGGCAGTAAGCCACCCCGCACCAGTCTGCATCCTCATACCCACTTTTTCTTTACCAATGTGGAGTGCCACATCAAAGCCCATCATATACATAGACCACGATCTTCTAGTGTTACGCAAACTTGACCTTATCTTGAGAAACTGCATTGCTCTGACTCTTCATTCGGCTTGTGACTCACCACTAGTTTCTGAATGGGTGTTCACAAAGTTTGAGCTGTCGCAAATCGTATAAGAGAAGGGATTATCATGTGAGAAACCAACTGTTTGCACTGGCATCAGCACTGGTTGCGTAGTCAGACTGCAGGGCTTATATTTGTACTGCAAATCAATAGCTTCTTTCCACCTCGTTCCGTTTTTTGATTCACAAGGTGGAAGTTCATAGTGAATGAAGCGGATATCCTATATTGCCTGGAGAGACTTTTGATGGTCTAGTACAAATAAGTAACTTTATATGCTTGTGTTTTAGGAAGCAGACAGAAATCTTTGTTCTTGCTCTTGGTTTCTCTTCATCACACAAAGTAAAGTGCATTTGTTATACATCTAGCAGTGGGAGGGGGTCGAGTGTTATGAGAATGTCTTGTCTTTAGCTGGTTCCCATCTCATCCAGAAAGCTCACAAACTTTTGGGATCACATGTTGTTTATGGATAGGAGTACATAAAAGGCCTCTTATAGCTCTGTCTCTCACTCTCACTTTAGTCCACTACCCCTCCTCTCTCCCTTTTTCTTTCTTTCTTTTCCATTTGGGCGATCGGGGCAGGGGCCTTTGGTCATTAATAAATGGGGGGGGGGGGAGCATAGAAGGGAAAGGGGGGTGAGCATGGCAGACACCGTCAAGTGTAATACACAGTCAACCCCATCCTATTCGACAACAATTTTAATGGAAAGGGGGAAC
>JAVQKC010156534.1:0-41728 GCA_036025475.1 Philypnodon macrostomus
GTTTTTGAGTTATCGCGTTCACAGCTAGGATCTGCGGACGCGGACGCGGACGCGGACGCGGACGAACACCGACGTGATTCCATAATATCGGCGACACGCTGTTTTCGCCGATATAATAATTGATCAAAAACCAATAAACATATTTCCAGCAACATGAGATGAAAACCAGACTTTTACTCTTTAAACCAACCTGTATGGTGGTGTTTCCTCCCTCCAACAAAGCGATGGCTAACAGGATGCTTTCCTGAAACACTCTGTCACTGGTGGTGTTCATGATGAGGTCAATGACCAGGTCTGAGGCGCCCTCTTTATCCAGGTGACACTGGACCTCATTCAGACTCATCTCACCACGGCTCAGGCCTCCTGGTCCTCCTAATGCTGTGAAACATGGAAGAGCCAAGATGATGTACATAGTTTAAAAAGGGTAAAGAAAAGGGTTGCACAATATTTTGAGAATTCTGATGATCAATTCCACTTTCACACAGTGATGTAAGCATGGAGACACACATGAGACGTCCGTGATATCTGATATGAATGCTGGAATGCAAATACAAAAGCACTGAGCAAGACAACAAAAATCTTGAACTGCTTTATGATGGTATATTAGTTCAAAATATGAAATCAAGAAAGGTAGCTGAGTTGGGCATTGGAGTAAATTATGTTGTTTGGAGCAAGCAAATCTTCCATTCTCATACAGTATACAGTGAACAGTGAATTAAACAGTATGCTGTTTTCCCGTGAGGTCCCTTGGTTCATATGGGATTCTTGGACCACTCACGTTTCTGAAACAGGTGCACAAGTGTTTTCAGGAAGTGTAGTCTCGTCTCGTAGCAACAGGCTAAAGAGGATCAGAGTGGGCAGGGCCTGTCTCTGTGGATTTGGACTTGTGCCAGTATATCATTGGTGGACACGGTCAAGATGGTGGTCAAGGAGGGATAAAGACTAATGTGTCCAAATGTAAAACACCTGTTGTGTGTAAATTATAAACTGTATATTTTGTACCGAGTATTCAGCAGCCTCTTGTCATAGCAGTTATAATTTTCAATCTTTCAAATAGTATAGTGCCAAGGATTAATGCAAAACTGTTCAAAAATTAAATGTAGTAAATGAGCAATACTTTCAAAATTATTAAAGCTGCACTAACTGATTTTATGAAACTACAAAAAAATTGCATTCTTTGAATGATACACTCCCCTTTCCTCTTCCTCTCCTTCCTGACATTCTGTCACAGTCTCATACAAACCTTGAAGTACGTACATATACCTGGAAGTATGAAGTATGAGAATAACAAGGAGCATACTGGAGTTTACTTTTAATTCATTGAACTAAAAAGCTGTGAATAAACAGAGATTTTTTAAAATAAAACATCAGCTCCTTCACATCAGTTATAATAAAGCCCTTTCTCAACGACTGTCTGTTATGCTGTACTATTGACTTGAGTAATTATATATGTATGCAATAATAACCTCAAAAACATAGTTAAGGTCTGCAGCAAAATAGCTGGTACTGTTTTGATTGACCTTGATACCTTATATAAGACCAGGTCAGTTAAGCGACCCCAACCACCCACTCTGGGATGAATTTGTTCTACTGCCATCAGGGCGTAGATTTAATGTACCAAGGTGCAGAACTAATAGGTACAAAAAGTCACTCATTCCAAATGCAATTCACCTGCTAAAGGCTCTTTTTTAACCTTATATAGTTAATGCATTGTTGTTGTTGTTGTAGCTGTCCTATGTGTTGTTCCTTTTTTATGTTCTATGTTCACAGTTGGCTGCAAAGCAAATTGCCCCTTTGGGGATCATAAAGACACCTTGACCGTGACCTTGATTAAGTTGCCTGACTATCAAACCAACCAACCACCATCTGTTATCTGCACTAATATTACTCAAATAGATATGTAAGTATTGCATCCTTATTGTATATATGGTATATTGCTTGAGGTTTTGTTGTAACTGCACAACAAATATATATACTGCTACTACCTTCTCTGAATGTAACTCTGCAATTGATATTCAAGACCTAAATATTGGCTTTGCATTGAGGCCTTGACCTAAACTGTACTGTCTCTATGCATGGCGTTGCTGTTTTGGAGGTCATGATTTTGTTGTATAAAAACACTGCAGTAAAAGTGAATGGAACTATTAAAAAGGATTGTGTCTGCGGATGACTAAGACTTACAATACCTGATTGTGATTTGCTATGCACGGAACAGAGGGGCCCGTTGCTGAATGACGTCAGACTGTCCCTTCGCCCACTGCTGCGGTGGAAGTTTCCATAGTAACGGTTCACCAGGATCTGTCTCAGTGCCTCGCCCTGAGATCAGGAGGAAAAAAATAGAAATGATGTGATGTTAGTGATGATGACAGGGAGGAGTTGTATAACAGCGATGCATCATGTTTGATGATTTTCAAAAAAATGGAATTCCCCCAAAGTCTGCTTGCTAGTAACGGAAAACTTATTTTCAAGGAGGTGGATGTAAACACTGAACACAGAGGTAGAAGTTTAAGATCAGCGTTGTGTTTTGTAGGGGCAAAAGTTCTGGAAGCAATTTAAGGAAGGCCCAACTGGACCCTACTGCACAAAGCCAGGATTATGTAGTGTAAATGATTTCATTCAAATGTCAAGTCTGCTTGCCATTAAGACACACTCCAACTACTCATTTTGACCTAAGGCATTGTCATTGACTTTATGTAATACATGTTTATGATACTACCGCCCACTTTGCCCAAACCTATTTTCCATCAGTGTAGTGACAAAATGTGAGGTCCTGTTTTTACCAAAATGGTTCTAGATTTGACCCTCAGATCCACCACGCCACACACATAACACAAAAACACACACAACACCACACAGACTCAAAAACGGTGACTCATCCGAAGACACGACTCCCCCGTTGTCATGGAAACAGACCTCCCGTGGGACCAAAGTGGAGGGAAAATAAAAGAAGATAGTTTTTGGGTGTTTGTTTTCTGTGTGATAATGTGAAAGCGGTGTCAGCAGTTGGTGGGTGGTCTGGGCGAGGCGACAGAGGAGTTATGTAAGCTGCAAACATGATGATGATGATGGTGGTGGTTGGAGAGGCCATATTGTGACAATGAGGTCATCAGGTTTATACAAAATGTGGCCCCTTTATGTCCTGTTACTATTAGGTTACTAGGTAAAAGTTTAATTACTGAACATAATGTTATCAGGGTTAAAGATATTAGTGACATAGTTACATGTAGAAATACACTGATACTACAGTGGAAAAATGATTTCCTTGATCCATTTCAAATTTGAACAACGCATGTAAAGCTCTACAGTGGCTACACTGGTAATAATGGATTATTGAATTTATAGTTCGACTACCATGGACACATTTTGCTGCCTGCCTCTTATTTTCACATATCATATGTTTTTAAGTGTTTCTACTCAAGAAACTGAAAAAAAATTTGTATAGAAAAGTGTTGATACCTTGATCCATCTTCACAAAGATAAACACATTGTAATTATAGCATGACTTTCTATTTTTTTTATATATAATTTTATAAATTACTGACTAAAAAATCTGACTAAGGCAAAGATTTCTCTACCTGCAGTTAAACATTCAATGACACATTATGCTCAGGAGCAGCTCCCATTCTTTTAATCATCTTGGTCTTGTACTTGGCGTTTACGTCACTACTCTCATGGTCAGGTCTACGGTCCAGGCAACAGTCTGTTATTCATAGCAACCATCTTCTATAGAGAATAAGGGAATCATCCAACATCCAATCAGAAACCAGGAGGGCCAGAGAGACCGACGGCAATTTCTGCAGCCAAACATTGGTTTTGACACAGGCCCATATTGAATGTTAGTCCATAGCAGCCATAAAATGAGTGGTTAAATATGGTTTCTGGTCATTCAAGTGTTTCATAATGTTTTCTTGTCAAAACATCTGGAGTTGCCTTTTTGGTTATTTAAATGTTTGAGTAATAATGTATGCTGCAGCACTGGCCTTCTCAGGAGCTGAAAAGGCTTGGCTTAATCTTTCTATGCAGATACTATATGTGAAATCACCCAACCTTGTTATTACTGTATAATATAGCAAGTTATATAATGGGAAATGCTGGATGTAAACAAAATTAATTTAAAAAGCCATAGAAATACGCAATGTGGCCCCTTTAAGTTGTGAAATGTGTTGGTGGTGATAGATGTTAGTACGTACCCTCTTCTGGTCATTTAGTAGCTTCTCGGGTTGGTTTTGGTCGAGCTGATGAGGCCAGTGTGCACAGCCGGTGGTTGATACAAGCATAAGGGTTAAAAACATGCATTATTACAGTGATATTTTGTTAATGTTAATAACATGGAGAAAGCTGCTGTTATGGTGAAAGGCAAAGCAAAAGCGTGGACAGTGCAATAAGACATGCCAGACAGGTGATGTACAATGTGCAATGGTGACGAGGGAAATTCTAAATGCTAAAGCCACATGGTTTTGTTAATTTTGTCCAAGTAAAAGAAACATGTGAGGTGTAGTATCGATTATTGTGATACTGATGTGACCTGCAATGCCCCAATAGCATAGTTCAATTGTTGAATATATGAACAAATACAAGGCTATGGGGTAGCCATGTCTTCCAGCCAGTCTAAGGCTAAATCTATATTTGTAACTTGTAAAGGGGAAAAGGTTCTAATATATTTTGCAGTGTTTTCATATTATACAAATAATCACGCTATGATCGTGAGATACCACATAGTCATCTTTTAAACTCTTAAAATATGGATTTTTCCTAAATGTTATGGTTTTTGACTTCTGGAACCAGAGGGGGTCAGGTATGGTTGTGCTCTGTAAAAGGAGATTTGGGCACAAAAATTGGTCAGACATTTAGGCTAATAAAATGTTAAATGTTATTTTATAGTTTGTAAAATCTACTTCTGCTTAGGGCCCACTATTCACAATGACCCAAATTCATTAAATCTGCTTTTCTGGCAATGCAGATTTAGGTGAAACTCAAATGTAATTTTGTATGTACAGGCCAGAGTGATGGAGGTGAAAAAACTGGTGTTCTACATATTTTTGTTGTGTAAAATGCCTGACTTCAGCAAAGGAAGGTGAGGGAGGTTACATAATTGTGTTAAAGTAACCAGGCCACTAAACCAGTGACACAGAGCCATCTGTCAGAGCAGCTCAGAACATTCAGTCAATGTGTTGTTGTAATGTATTGTAATGTTTCTGTTGGTATGCAGTCTGGCTTGTACTGTGCATTCAGACATGTTGGTAGGTTTGAGATGAATACTCTTCTAGGGTTCCAGAGTAAGTGCTATTTTAACGTGCAGACCTCCTCTCTAACAAGCAGTGATAATACTACCAAAATAAACTGTTCTAAATAGAACCTTCCGTGGACTGGACATCCTCCAGAAAATGATAACAGACGGATGCCCCCTAGGCGGAGGTATTAACCACATAAAAACACCAGGCATGCTAATGTAGCTATAGATATAAAGAATGTCACCACATCATGTGTAACCTCAGAAGCCACAGAGCACTCCCTGGCAGCTGCACATCCTTCACACCATCACACACCATCACACACCAGGGCTGCTGCTGTGCGCTGGTGCATTCCTGTCCAGTGGAAACTCCCCTGGGCAGGTCCCTCACTGGGGTCACACCACTCTATTTAAACTAATGAGGAAATGTGCTAACAGCCAATTTACACAAATGTTCCATCTGTATCAAATGTCAATGGAAAAAGTGCATTTTCATTTAAAGAATTATTTGCAAAACCTCTCTGCAAGTATTCGAAGTACAAGCGATTTACTGTAATCTTTATGGCATATGCATTTTAAAATCTCAATCACTAATTCCTATCATTAGAGCCATAAGTAACAACTTTGAGGGCACAACTGGGCACTACCAAAAAATCTACCAAAAAACATGCTAACGTCACAACAATGGTCTAATGCAGGATCACACTGGGCTTAAGGTAAAATTGGAGCTAAAAGTTTAAGTTAAGCTTCAAACTTACCACTCAAATGTGGTGAATTAATCTACCCATACTCATAAACAATAAAAGCAGCAAAGCCAGCTATATGCTTGTGTAGCAGCAGATTCAAAAATGGGCAGTGTCCCTATAAGAAAACAGTACAGTAAATTCCCATTATGTCACACTGTCATTTCTTGCTGCTGACCTATACTTCACCCAGAACTGTAGAATGACTTATGTCATGTGGTCGCTGGTGCGGTTATACATTTGATCAACAAAAAACACAATCCCAGATGGTCAAATGGGTAATCAAAAACCAGTACTTTTCTTCCAAAAGTCAGTCAATGTGTTTACACGTCTTAACTTCTATATAACATGGATGTCTTATGTAACCACAGACTGCACAAGGCCAGGTGTAAAGAGCCCAGCCCTGTTTATCCACAGCCTTTTACATAACAGGCAGCCAGATGATCGCAGGGGTGAGGCCAGAAACATCTACAAGCTACAACTCTGTCATTTCAAAGAGAAAGCATATGCATCAGGTGTATATAGTTGTTGTGGTCTGCATAGGCTCACTTGCCATATTATTAGGTACACTTGTTCTGATTCTTCTACAAATGGAAATATCTAATCAACAAATAACATGGAAGCAAGTGAATGCACTTCTTAGTTGTAACAAGCGATTATATGAGTCACTTTTCTCTGCAACGAACAGCCAATTGCCCAGGGTATTTACATCGTCTGGCACCAGCCACTTAATGGGAATGCAGAGCTTTCTAGAATCTCAGTCATTGTCCTTTGATCTCTTGGGTCAGCATAGAATTATCACAATTGAACTGCTACTTACTTAAAATACAGTTGTACAATGAAAAGTAAATATATATAATATATAAATGTCCATGATCATAAATGTAAAAAAATGATGGATGCTGTGTCATTGACAGATTAGATATTTGCATTTAAAAGTAAGCGGCAGTGGTGCAGTGGGTAGGTGCCCTGCAACCAGAGGGTCATCGTTTTGAGTCCTCGCCTGAATGTGTACTGTCGACACTTAACCCACATTGCTTATGTATGAATAAATGTGTTTGTGTGATCGGTGGTGGTCGAAGGGGCCGTAGGCGCAAACTGGCAGCCACACTTCCGTCAGTGTGCCCCAGGGCAGCTGTGGCTACAAAAGTAGCTTACCACCACCAGGTGTGACTGTGGAGTGAATGAATAATGGACTCAAATGTAATAATAATAATAATAATAATAATAATAATAATAATAATGCTGCATCGGTTTTATATAGTGCTTTTCTCAAGACTCAAAGACACTTTACAATTACATTCATTGTAAGTGCTTTGAGAAAGCCTTGAGCATTTTAAATCGCAACATAAATAATTCATTATTTGAAAAGGTGTAATGTGGCATCTTTCTGTAACTCTATTGCAGACCTTAACTGTATCTTAACTGTAAGTGAGTTATTCGAGTTCTCCATAAACCCTAGAGATGAATATGCAGTTTTTTTCCATACCTGTGTATGTATGTATTTGTGTCACCGGTGTCCTCAAAGACATAGATCTCTGCTTGAATGTGCCTTATATACTTAAATAAACTGCAGTCGGTGCCATTGGCTGGTTATACATTTGCATTTATAACAGCTGTACCTATTAAAGTTGTTACTCTTCTTTCTGCATAGAACTATACACCTCTCTGTCTCACCCTTTGCAAAACACCTGCTGCACACCGTGGGTTACTCAGGTGAGCGGAGAAATGAATGAGGGTATTCAAGGCATTCATTATATAACGATGACTCAAGTCAACTGAAGTAAATAAATGTTGTATGCAATGTTTAACTCATTCTCATGACCTACTAAAACATTATAAACATTGTCCATTCCGAAAATCCATTTCCTCTGTTATTATTTCCATGTCGTTTCTGTGTAACGAGACTAGACTTCATGATTATGAGATATGTGCTTTTGTGACTGAACAGGCTGAGCATTTACCCCTGAACAAGAACTTCCAAGTCCAGGTCTGAGCACTGCATCTTAACCATCAGAACCAGTGCCAGTCTGAATGTTTTTGCTTATCAACTGATTTCTTTTTGGTGTCTTAAGGGTTGGAGCCTCTTTCAGATACTTTGGGTCTGAGGTGATGCATTCTGGTAAATGGGTAGTGATTCACCCCAACAATGCAATTTTAGAAGATACAAATAAACATGAACTCTAATATGTTGTACAGATTGCTGATTAGACAGTTTCACAATCTAACAGGTGTTCAGTTCTCTGCTTACAGCAAACATGCATCTAAGGTAAGCACACACACACACACAAACACACACACACATACACACAGGTAGCAGCAGGAGTGTGGGTAAATAAGAGCCTCTCTTTCTCTCCCCACTTTTATTGGCAATGGCTGCTGAAGGTCACACATCAGGATGGGGCCGAGTTCCAGGAAAAAAAGCCTGGCTCTTATGTAAGCAGACGGATTTGGCTGCGGCCCAGGAATCGTGCAGGGAAACTAGGACACAGCCTCAGTGAGTGCCACAGCCCTTCTCAGCTCAGCGCCTCCATTGACGAACATGAGGTGGTATAGACACGGACACAGTGCACTCTAAAGGCGGCTGGGGGAAGTACAGGGGAAACACCCACTATAAAAAAAAGAGAGAGGGCTGCACGAATTAAGTGCCAGTCAATAGTTGAATGCAGTCATTAATTTCTTTTGTCAGGCAGAGTTCTTTATCATAGGAGTTCAAGTTGGTTGTGAAGTTGATATTGTAGATTTATATAAAAATATATATAGCGCGTTATAGTTAAGTTCTAGTTCTAGTAAGTAGTTAATATATACATATACATTTTATGAACAGTATGTATGTTTAAAACCTCTTGAGTCCTGGTTTAGTGGTAGCCTTGCATTTATTTTGATATTCTACAATGATTCTATGCAAAGAAGGGCATTCACCACAGACATCAAATAGACATTCTTCTTATCATGCATGTCTAGTGAGCTAAACAGTGGTGTCATGTATTTGTATGTGTTTGCATTGAAATGTGCAAATATACTAACTAGAACTTGAGTGCAAACATGGGAACCTCTTGTCTAGACCAATCTTAATTCCTGTTCAATTTAAAATGGAATATTTGTAAAGTATTTGCAGAACATGTGGTCAATAGTGCACACCTCGGTCTACTCTTCATTAGGTATGTTCATGTGTGACAGACAGGGCCCACTATCACGGGTCAACTCAATGACCAGAGAAAGATATGTTCCTAATACAAAAACGGTATGGAGCAGGAGGTGTGGAAGTGACAAAAATAATTGTACAAAAGATGAGGGTGGTAAAAGTGCATATTGTTTGATGTTAAATGTGATTAAAATAAATATTGAAAACAGATGAGAGACAGCCACAGTCTTTCATGTTTTCATTCACTATGGTGCATTTACATTTACATGATTTAGCCTACTTATCTAGACTTGAAAAGGAATCCACAGGTACTTGGGGAGGACAAATTGTTGGTGGCCAGGGATTGAACCCATGACCTCGCTGTTCATCAATTCATTTTTTGTTACTTCCAACCCTCACACCACAGCTATTACAGCAAGATTATGGATGGGACGGACATAGAATAATAGAGATAACGGACATGAAGAGGAGAACAAGAGGGAACAACCTTTGGCAAATCCATCTCATCATCAAAGGCCCTGAGCTGCAACAGAAAACAGTTCGGAGGTGTCACACAAGGTTAGTTCATTCATTCAAGGCTGTGGAAGCAGTGGTTATGTATTACAATGAATTATAGTGATGGCTGACAATACAATAGAGACGTGACACTGGAGAAGCCACTGAACATACATTATTCTCTGCAATCCTGACAAATCAGTGGGTTGTTCAAGGACAAGCTGAAGGTCTTTCAAAATATAAGGAAGGGATACAATGTCTAAATTTAAAATAGGGTTGTCAACATAAAAGTTGGTGTTATGACGAGAGCAGTGTTATTTTTTTTCTGTATTGTGTTTTCTCAGTACAACACAACACAAATGGACTGACCAGTTTATTAGGTACACCTGTTCTTATGCTTCTAAATGCAAATATCTAATAAACACATCAACTAGTTGGTGCACATGGTTCCCCTTTAACACATTTGCTCAAAGTTTATCGTTTATTTTAATTGCATAAACCCTCTTTCAACATCCTTCTGGTCAAATAGTCTGAACTTGTCTTCTCATACAATTGTGTTTTATTGAAACTGTGGCATCACATGTAGTCATTTGCCTATACTGGTAATGTTGTAGCTTTTATTTACGCTACAGCTTTCCCTGCAAATACCTGGAAACATGGCTATATGACATTTTCCAGAAAATCAGTTCTTGCCAATTATATTTCGCATCTAGAAGCATAGGGATAGGTGTACCCAATAATATGGTAACTATAAGGCAATCCATGAGTTCTGTAATGTAGTTAATAGCAGATATAGGGATGTTCTTATACCTTTTCCCCATAGCCACGATCTTTTGTCATCATCTCTCGAAGCGTTTGGAGAACTTTGATGCACAATCTTTCTTCATTTTCTTCCAGAAGCTGCTTTGTGTGTTTGATCAGTCTGCAAAATGAACCAGAAAGCTGTTTTAATTCCCACTCTTAAAGTAACTAAGACCTGAACTGAGATCTAGGTTTATACTTACTTGCAAATGAAGCCGCCGCTCTCACATTTCTTGCGTGAGTCTGTGTTTTCAGGGAAGAGCAGTTCGGGCCGGTGCAGGACATCTACCAGCACAGAAAGCTCGGCCTGGACCAGTGGACGCAGGCGGTCTTCTAAAGCTGACACAATATCCTAAATAAAAACAGAACATGAGACCTTATCATCATACAACTGCAGCTCACTGGATACTATGATTTCTCTTTTTCTGAGCATTCTCTGCAAACCTTAGAGACATTGTGTGAAAAATCAATTCCTACTAGGTCACCAGTTTCTGACTCCAGCTCAACCTGGCACCAAAAAAACACCATGTACAATGTGGTTTATTTAAATATTTACATTTAGGGATGCACACATATATCGTCTGATATTTACAATTTTGACTAGTATCGGTATCAGCAAAAACAGATGACTGATGTTAACCTGTGGTCAAAAAGAATAACTTCTAATATTTAGGTTTGGAAACAGACAGAAAAAGAAAAGCCCATCCAAAAAGTCAGAATTTATGGTGTCAAAATTAAGTAAAACTAATATATATGGATAAACGAATACATTTATAGCAGTTATTTATATAGATTTAAAAAAACAAAAACATGGTTACAAAATTGTAATTGGTATCGATAAAGAAATGTCATATTGGTGCATCCCTACTAATAATGTGACTAGTGACTGTGCATGTGTATAGCTACCTGCAGCCTCTCTATAATATTCCTATAGTCTCGGGACGTTGTGACCACTGAGTTCCTGCGAGCGGCACTTCGTGCAGACAGTCTCCAGCTCATGGCCGTCTTTTGAACTATGTTATTGGATTTCACAAACAGGTTGTTCACTTGATTGTCCAGGTCCACTGGAATGGCAATTGCTCTTCCTTTAGCTGAGAGGTACATTAAAAACATATACAATTAATACATTTGTTTATAGTTATATTTTTGCTTATCAATTTTAGAATATTGTAGGCCCATTTATAGTGGTTTCACAACACTGGCTCAGTTAAGCAGACTGCAATACATTTAGTGGATTAGCATAGCATTTGTTTGCCTGTTTGAGTAGAGAAGGTGAGTGCTACAATTTTTAACTATATTTGATGTTTACTATAAAAGCATACAGGCTGAAGACTACATGCTAAAAGCAAATGAAAGCTTATAGTGTGCTAAAATCACACAATCTTACCAACATCAGACAACACCTTGATGCAGTTCTCCACTGATCCCTTCTGAATTGGTACGAGCCAGTTACAGTGATAAACCCTGAACACACCCTGCAACAGCTGCACAAAGACAGGCTGTCTGGTCTGTGGACGGGACACAAAACCCAATATTAGCATATAAGCAAGACTTGTAAATTACTCACCCTCCACCACAGGTACACCTGTTCAAATAATGTGAAAAGTTGAGCTAATCACAGAACAGAAACTCTTCACACAACCAACCAACTCTTTACAGAGAAAAAAGGGAAAATATCCAGCGAATGCCATAGATTTGATTAAGAATTTATGCCACGAGGTCCTACTATTGAAGAAAGTACATAAATAAGAAAAAGATGTCCCTCTTGTCTGTGTTCAATTCTGCCTTTACCACCAAACCTTTTCCCAAACTAAGATTTAAGTTTTGTCTCAGTACACCCAACCCTACCAGTTGTAATTACAAGCAATAAATACCTGAAAATGTTTCACTGCAGCTGGGGCCTGTTGTAGAGAAGTGGCAAAGATTTGGATTTGCAATTGGATCAAAACTTTGATGTAAACTTAATGAACAGCTTATACAGAAAAACAGCTCAAAAAAGAAACATACTGAGAAAAGGAAAGCAAAGGAAAAAGAACATTAGTTTGTCTTATGTTTAAAAACAACTTTTATTTTATTCTTGTAATACAAGGAAATATATGCAGAGAGTTAGGGTGCTAACCACTGTACATACTCAAGTATAACTATGTCTCAAGTATGACTATGTCTCAATAAAGGCACTATACATTAACAAGGTGAAACTGATTAAATTAATTCCATATCAAGTCAGATACTTGAGATCCCTACAGTGGTCAGTCAACAGTTTAATACCCTGCACTTAGAGACCGCTACAGCACAATGACTCAGAAAGTAGTCATTCTGCAACAGCCACCTTCAGTCAATTATATTAATCAAGAAAACCATTCAGGGTCTGCAGGAGGCACTGACTGTTACAGACAGAAATGTGAAAAAACACCAGTAATCATATGACCTGAAAGTTTGAATGAAAAGGTTGTTTGGAGTCATTATCCTTTTGAGGACATTTATATACAGTACTTAATGGAAAAACAATACAACTTTTTGACATTAATTAGCTATGGAGTCACTAAACAAATTGCTGCCAGGTAAATAATGCTTAATTAGAATATAATAGACTTTTAACCAAGGATAACAGACACCATGAAATGTAAGTTCATTTTGGTGACCCACCTGTAGGCTGGTGCTCTGGTCGGAGAAGGGGGAGCTGAAGAAGGTGGTGATGATGCTCATCACAGTCTCTGTCACATAACACTCCAGGATAGTGTCTGCGTGTTTGCGGTCACTCATGTTATTGCAAACCTAAAATACATTGATACATTATATAATAAACAGCTTTCAAGTATAGTCAGATCTAACAGATTATTGTTCACGTATTATTATTTTAGCAGCTTTTATTACCACTTTTAACCCTAAGGATTCAATGCATCTGAGGAATATGAGTCCAGGAATTCTGATTCTGTACTATTGTGTGATAGGGCCAAAGATACTCCAGTGGTTAATAAAAGAACATCAGTTTTAATAGATTTATATAGTAAGAAATATGCCTTCGAGGCTAGAGCATTTACCCCGGGATTATAAATCCAATTCTGGGTACCACTATAACGTTGCAGGATGGAGTCATTGCTGAAGGTTTGCTCTCTCCAAGTGATCCTATTTTTTGCAATGTATTTCAACGTAAACTGTAACAGTATATTTGCATTAAATTTGTACTTACCCGACAGATATCAACTAGGAAGTTTTCAAAGAGTTTCCACATGTGATTGGATGTGTAGATCTCCTTCATTTCAACTTCCGTGTCAACATAGCAATGGTTCAGGAAGTTGATATAAGCTATCTTCACCTGAAAGAACATAATGCAGTATTAGTCCAGCCATAAATAAATAATCCAGGTCATCAGAGAGACAGCTCATGTTAGATTTTTTTGGAGATGAAGTCTGGTTTGGAAGCAAAAGTCAATAAAAGGGCAGAAGCTAGAAGGCCTAGAGACGCTAGAGGAGATTTACAGTATAGATGCAATAAAAAAGATTAGTTAGTTTGAAAGAAGAGAATGTAGAGAATAGAAATAGCTGGAGGCAGTTCTGATTTGAATAAAAAAACAGAATTGCCACCTCAGGGATACAGTCTTCATGTGTGACCACTCTCACTATGTCGTCCAGAGGTAGCAGTGAGTTGCACTTGATTTCCGTGTAGACGTTTTTGCCCTCAGTGCAGACTGCCAGGAGCTCCACCAGGTGGATGTGGTACATGAGAGCACTGTTCTCGTCCATTCTGTCTCGCTCTGACCTCATCATCTGAACCAGGGTTTGGAAGGAGGCGCGGTCGTTGTAGAAAACCAAAACATCTTCTCCGGCATTTACCAACTGAAAAAGTGTCATACATGTTAGCAAATAAGGATATAAAAAGTTCAAGTAAGAACTATTTTAGACTGCAAGAGGCAGATTTGACTGTATATTGTGATAATTTGTAACTTGATTACAACACTTACTTACATTAGAATTTGGTGCCACAAAACATATAAAATATATTCTCTATTTTATGATGAAAGTTATAATGGAAAGTTGGATCCTTTCTCATACACGTAAACTGCATATAAATGTAATTTTAGTACCTCTGCCATAACGATGTCCTGGCATTTCTTGATGAACTTGTTCTCAGCTTTGACAATGGTCTGGAGGAACTTGAGATATTGCACGTTTCGCCCGTGAGTCTCGATGCAGTGAACAAAGTGCTGCACCACTCTCTCATTGATCTCACTACACAGCTGGTAGTTGTTCATGAAGATATGTTGCATGGTAATAGCTTCTAAAATCTACATAAAAAGAGAAATAAATAAATAAATAAAACTAGATTTACGTGTGTGCATTGTATAAATTGAGCTGCGTTCTCACCCCTGGATTGAGGAACAGGTTGATGTTTTTGTGAAGCAGGGCTTGGTTTTGCTGGTTTCCTGCGCAGAAGTTCTGGAGAAACTGATGAGCCAGCTTCATGATGTCCTGCATGCGCAAATCTTCACCCTGAAATTCAAAACACTGTTGAGTGGATGCAAAGAAACACTTTTGTTGATCTAGTGCACCGGCGAATGTAAATGTCCTAAAACCACACGTCAAAATAATTTTCAGACTGTCAGAAATTCGTACTGTCATTCATTTAGATTCCTAACATATATATGACATGCTACCACAAATGGGAAGATAGAACTGGTTTGAGCAGTAGAAAGTAACAGCCTAAAGACTAAAATACTGCTAAAGAACCAAAAGCCAAGTGCCATCACAGGCCCCCTGGCTGCACTGTGTCTGTCCTATATGGAGAGAGCCAAGATCTGGGGTATGTCAAACTACAAATTGTAATCAGAATAGTTTACAGCAGCTTTAGTTTGTTACCTACTACTCTGTTACCTTCTCATATGGGATCTGCAGCAGCTCCAGCACCACGGCATGAGCGCTCATGTTCCTCAACAATCTCTGCTGTTGTTTCTTACTCTTCCGACCCGAGAGACCCTCCTGAACGCACAACTTACTGAGCCGCAGCAAGATCTGACAAAAAGACAATAACATGTGACGTCAACACAATAAAATATATATAAAGACAGAAATAACAAAAGGGAATGACCTCTTTGACCACTCTGTAGTTGTAACTGCTGGTGCTCTCTGCTTTCTTTGGTTTGTCACCCTACACATAAGACATAATTAGCCTACATAATTCAATACATTTGATTGTCATTGAGTCGTCTTGTAAAATAACAAAATAGATCTTCACCTTCTCAATGGCAGCATCTCCAGCATCCATGCCCTCATCTGGCCCTTGCCTCTTGTACACCCAGAGCTCAGACTTCTCCACTATAGACCTCAGCTGGTCCAAGTCTGACTTGATCTGTTTGTAATTGTCTACGTCCTGGCTTGTGACAAGCAGCTGGACCTGAACAAAAAATTATAAAAATGATTGGTTGATTAGCTAAAGCTATTAACTCACAATTAAGCTATTTAATTTTAGCCGCAGCTGTATGACACAATGTCATAAAGTTTGTATTTGTGAGGAGCCATAATTAAAACTGAATTTGATTTATTGCAAGTGAAAGAGGACATCAAGTTAGTCAATAAGAAAGAAGAGGATGCAGTGAGTTAGGTGTGTGTCACCTGTTTAAAAGCCTGGAGGACTTCCTGTCTCTGGCTGAAGTGTCTGAAGAGCAAGTGTAAAGCTCTGGACACAAGTGGAGGGTAGTCGTGCATCGTCAGGTGGAGAAGGACTCTGAGAAAAGTGCGGCCGCCGTGATCATCTAGATCCAGGGGTGTGTTTTCTTCACTACAAAAAAAAAAGTTAAATCAAGGCACAGACTATGCATATAATATTTAGATTTCAAATTATTAAGTACCTTCCACCAAATATACCCTCTGCCTGCTCCTCTATCTGCTCAAAATCAAGTGCGCCTGTAAAGAACATTGACCTATTAACAAGCCGTTTTTAAGTAGTTGATGTATTAACTATATGAGTTACTGACCGGGCATATTGTTTGGGCCTTCAACTGACCCAGAAACTGAAAATTCACTTTGGGAGTTGCTCTCATCAAACTCTCTCTTAAAGATAGACAGGAGACATGAGATTCTGTAGTCCAGTCGTACGTTCAAAATGAACTGAAAGGAGAAGAGCAGTGCATATGAATAAATGACACTAGCACATTTACATGCAGAGCTTGGACTGAATATGATCCTTTATCCATTCATCAAGACGTCTGACTTTGTCTTGAGTTTTTTAAAAATGGAAAATATATTACTACTGGGTCATGTTGCCTGGGAATTATCAGTGTTCATACTTTGGAGTTATGCTAAGGCAAACATTTAAATATAATAGTGTACTTCTTCACCTGTAGGATCTCAATGATCTTGAGCTTGGTGTCCATGACCAGGATGTCTTGTTTCTCTGGTTCAGTTTGGGTCTTCACTATGTCTCTGCTGGAGCTGCTGCTGGAGGTTGTGGGCAGGAAGCCTCCTCCTCTGAGCACTACCTGAGACATGAGCTCCCCGACACCGTGGATTGACCTCATCACATTACTACCTGCAAATACACAGAAAGATGTTTAAAATCAACCAATTAAAAACCACAACATTATGTAGATGAGAGAACAGATGAGTTAAGTATAGTCTTTAATGGACTAAAATGAGTCTATATATATATATATATATATATATATATATATATATCAGGCCAAAGCCAAGT
Organism: Philypnodon macrostomus; assembly: GCA_036025475.1. NCBI lineage: Eukaryota > Metazoa > Chordata > Actinopteri > Gobiiformes > Eleotridae > Philypnodon > Philypnodon macrostomus. The sequence goes on from JAVQKC010156534.1 coordinate 17,102, forward strand.
CTAAATCCGATCTAAACCTGATGTAAGCCCGGTCTACAACCAGGATCAAAATAAGTGTAAAACAATAGTAAGCAATGGTTCACAGATCAAATTCAAACTGCTAACCAGAACAGAAAAAAACAGGAAGAAACGATTATCAAGCCACTATTTTTTGGCAAGTGGTAAAATTGAATAATTAGCATAAAAATTTTAATATTTAGCATTAAGCCTTATGTAGCATATATTGCTTCTATAGATAACATGATATAGTTATTATTTTGGCATCCTGAGCGGTTGGTGCATCTTGTTTATGCACAGGTGGCCCTGATCCCTCCAATGAAAATGTATTGATACCTTTACTCTCTTCTTCTTTGTGCATCTTGTTAAAAGGAAACATGGTGCTGACATGGACACAGTCAAGTATAGCCAACAGGATCTTGGTCAGTCTCAGCAGGTCACTGAAGTTATAGAAGCCAAAGTAAATCAAGTTTCTGGCCAGATTCACCACCTACGATTGAACAACAAGCTATTTCATTTCCACTTTCCACTGAGACACAACTTTGGTGAGTATAATTACAGATGCTATGTTAATCTCTCTGACCTCAAAAGTCAGCTTGTTCTTCTCTTTGTCTGCAAAAGGGAAGCTCTGACACACGACGTCTCGCAGGTAATTCTCAACAAACTCCATTGTCTGGGAGAATCGCTCTTTGATTTCATCTTTAGAAGTCCCGTCATTATCATAACTAACAAAAGATAAATATGAAAGAATTATACATAACATAGGATACCTTCAATTTCTAAATTATTTTCTATTTTCTATTAAAAAAAATAGTCTGGTCTCTGGTTGATTAAAAAATGGACAGGGCAAATGGACAATAAACAACACATTTTAGAGATAAAGATATTGGGGCATTTGATAAATAAGGGAAATATGTATTAAACAGTTTTTAACTCATTATAAAAGACAATCTGTAATCTGATGCATTTAAACAGTTAGAATTTTCTAATTAATTTTAGACATTCCAAAAATAGATAATACTGTCTATTGTAGGGCAAAGGCAGAAAACAAATGTGTGTGTGTGTGTGTGTGTGGGGGGGGGGGGTAGATTTTATATGGTCGAATTGCAAAGAAGGAAGCCACAGACTCATTTCTAGATTAAACTGGTGATCTGTGTTTTATAGCCTTCAGAAGGAGTTATTTAACATAATCTAATAACTGGATAATAGTAAAAAAAAAAAAAAAGCAAATACAAATCTTCTTTAATGACCGCGATATCATAAAATCTCCATTGACTCACTCATCTATAGCGATCTCTGAGGGGATTTCAGACCACAGTCGGGCATATTTGACCGGTGTGACCTGCTCCTGGGGGTCGCGGTCCACGTGCATGTGCAGCATCATGCGACAAAATGAGGCTCGGAGGTCGAAGGGCAAGTCCTCATCAGACATGCATCTCAATATGAGATCTACATCCAGCTGTCCTGAGATCTTGTTTATGGCCAAGTACTGACGATCTAAGCACATCCGGGCAAACAGGTTCAGCTGGTACCTAAAGCATGGAGTCCAGAATACATTGAATTACATCAAATCATTCACATTATTACTTTGGAGCATCTACCTGTAGTAGCTGACGACTTCCTGGTCCTCCTTCAGGCCCTCTTTTGCATCCTGGGCCAGCTCTCTGATGCTTTTACTGCGGATCTCTTTATTACTGTCATTCCAAAACAACCACACCTCCTCCTCATCCTCTTCCGACTCCTCTGCACTCTCCCCAAGATGTGCCCCCTCAATCTCAAACCGGGACAAAACTAGTCTGCAACAAGATATTTTTAGAAAAAGCTTGTTACATTAGCTTGGCAATCACACCTTCAATTTCTAATGATAATAACCAATCATAAAATAGCAATATTAGCAAAACTGGTCACAAGGTCATTACCAACAAATGCTAAATGAACTGACTCCCAACTTGAAAAACAAAAAAGAAGCTGATAGGGAGGGGCTATAAACTTAAAACTTAAAATAGTGCCTAACTGGCCAGAAAAAAATACAGAAGACATACTTAGTTTCTATGAGGATGTCTGCATTCGCTGGATCCAGAACTGCATTACAGATGAGCTCTTGTGTGACAGGGATGGACTTGTTCATGGATACACACAGATCTGACAGATAGTCCAGGAACCTTCATAAATAAGCATAGAACATAAATAAGAAAACCATTATTGGCATCTTTATGGGGGTGCTTAAGAGTCGACAAACATGCACAGACCTGGGCTCGCGGTTCTTTCGGACCAGACTGACGAACGTGTCAATCTCAGCGGCTGTGATGTGCTTTTCCAACAGCTTACGGTTGTTATGGAGCAGAGCCGTGATCGTATCCTCCGCCAGGACGTCATAACCAATCTGTTTCTGCATGAACCTGAACTGTTTGGCAATATATTCCTGAGGGACAGAGACACAGAACGTCAACACAGGGGACACTACAAGATGACACATTCACCCTGTCACAATCACATGCTAAATGACCCATAACAGTGGAATCTGAACAGTAGACAGAGGTCAGTGTGTAACAGGAGGAGACCAAGTAACTATGAAGCAGCAACATGGAGTGGATCCCTGTTTATTGTTTACATACATCTCTTTTTGTGAAGCCCTCTGAGGCAACTGTGTTGTGATATAGGGCTATACAAATAAAATTGAATTAAACATGCTTTCATAAAAATAGTTGGAGTGAGTCTGATTGCTAAATAGTTTATTGATCCCCACAAGAAGGGAAATTTGGTTGTCCAGTTGCAAAAAGACGCAAATAGACGCAGTGTTATAGAGCCTAATGGTAGTAGAGATAAAAGTACATATATACTTATAGTGCTCTGTCCTACAGCGCATGGAGAGGAAAAAGTCCACCACAGCCCGCACTATGTCCAGTCTGCTCTCTTATCGTTCTATCATCTCAGAAACATCTCAAAAGTAAGAAGCCTCCTTGCCCTCCCTGACGCTGAAAAACGAATCCACGCATTCATCTCCAGCAGATTAGATTACTGCAGTTCCCTTTTCTCTGGTATACCAAAACTATGAACAAACTCCAACTCCTCCAGAATGCTGCAGCCAGAGTCTTAACCAGACACATCACACATCACAAAATCTACTTCAAAATACCACTAATTGTCTACAAATCATTGAAAGGTTTAGCTCCTGTCTATCTCACAAACATACTCACCCAGTACAATCCCCCCAAGACTGCTGAAATCATCTGACCAAGGACTACTTACACTACCAAGGATAAACTTGAAGTCTTGATGTTAGTATACACGGGTCTCAGAACCTACACAGAATAGGATCTCCCATTGGTTGCTTGTTTATAGTTTGTGAATACAGAAACAATATTATGCAGACTATTCCAGTAATAGTTATGTCTAACCATTGCAAAGAAAAGTGTAACGAAAGGTTTCAGAGAGTGTCAGTATTTGTATTGTTTTTAACACAGGCGTACCTGGTTCTTGCGATAGTCCTGCTGAGAGTGCCGTAGGACCCTGTAACATAAACGACATATGTGTCTAAAGGGAGCGTGACGCTGGTCTGCGAGCTCCTCCAGCCTCAGCATCGGCCCATCTCCACTGTCTGTGAACGGTGCCTGCAACAGCTTGAAGATCTGCATGTATGGAAGTTTGGACATGCGTTACTTATTTTGGAAAACCACTGACATTATAGTTCTATTATGTTTTGCTGATGACCTGTTTGAGGATATTCTGCTCTCTCATGAGTTTCTGTCTTTCTCTGTTTGGCTTGTTGACCATGATTTCCAAAACATCTTGTCCGTTGTTGGGAATGTCCACCACAAAAAACACCAAATCCTCGAGGAGTTTGGTAACTGCTCTGGTTAAACACGCAACATACACACACATTAGCATTATTAACAAATAATCACCTTGACATTATTAACGTGCAAGCCTGACCCACATTCTAACTAGTTTAAGTTCTATACAATTAATTACTCTGGGAGGAGTATAGCAATTTTGTAAGTCAGGCCTTTGTAAGTTAGTGGGCAGTGCAATGTACATAATGAACTGCATGTGGACTGATACATTTGAAAAGCATAAACCCAATCAGATGAAAGATTGATTTGATGAGAAATATTCATTGTAGATCCACAGGCAAGAAATTTAGAATGTAATATTGACCAACTGTACCTCCTCTCATTCTGTGTAATGGTGCCCTTCTCCAGTTTACCAGCGATAGAAGCTAAAACTTTACTGGCATCATTTGCAAAGTCCAGATCTCGGACTTCAGCGGGAGACACCGGGACAATGGCAAATGCCTCTTTGTCCTCTTTTTGTGCCGAAGTGCCAATCTGAAAAATAAAAAAAGACAAAACAACCAATTTGACATGTTTATTGTGAGGCTTCAAAAAGTAATTTATTGCTGTTGCAAAGAACCATACTGAGACATTGTGTTATGCATTTTTTTCTGCATGCTGTATTCAATGGGTGTTGTTCCCAAACACCCAGGTCAGCATCCAAATGTGGCTCATCATAGAATGAATTTAGGTCAACAACACAAAATCTCAAATAAATGAATCCTTGGAACTGTGGTCAGGCACGTCTATACTAAAAGAAAACAAAAGAACTGATTGTCCATTTACACAGGCCAGGTGGAACATTGGATATTTATCATCAGTGTAAACACCATAATGAGGGAACTTACTGAAACAAACCAAGGCATTGTGTCATGGAACATATTGGTAACACCGTTTTAGACTAAAACCTCTTCAGTTATCAGTCAACTGTAGAAGAAACATTGACTCACTCTGAGCATGACAGGTTTCTCCTCCTCTTTGTCAATGGGTTGGTTTGTGCTGTGGACCCATGTGTTTGTGCACAAGTGTCTGAGGCGAACATATGAGTTTCTACAAAGAAAAACAAAATAAAAAAATTAGATGCTTTTAAATTGGGTTTTTAGTAATGTTTAAATGAAAGTTTGTCAAACGATAATAATTTACACAGAAGTAAAACTAAATTCTCACATTAGCCTTGTATGTGCCTGTTGCTTTGCTTCACAATGTGTTCACCTGTATTACATTACATACTGCTTGTTATCATTGTAATCTTTGTACCTGGGCACCAGTGAGTCCCCTCCTCTCAGAGTGGTGGGGTCCAGCTCAAATATAGAGGAGATATCGTTCCCCTCTGGGACAGACACCAGAGTGTACATGACTTTGTCCTGGACATTTCTCAAACGGGCTCTCAGTGCCTCCTGCTCTGAGTCAATCTGAAGACAACATACAAAATGTATACAACCATTCAAATAAGATTATGCAGTACAGGGAGACTATATCGAAGCTCAAGACAACATGTTATTCACTGTTACAAATCTATTTCTTCAAAACATTTAGATTTTCTTACAAGATTGCATGCATAAAGTACTGTAATATGTCCTCATTTAATAAACCAATTAAAGTCCCCAAAGGGGAATTTTGACTAGTGCGTCATCAAATTCAATAGAACAAATATCTGAGGAGGCACTAGGTTTGAACAAAATGTCACTTTATATTAGTTTATATCACATTCAGACTTGATGACGTACTGAATACCAAAAAGCAGCCAGTTAATGCCTCTACTTTAGTAAATACTGACTGTAATCACGACAACTTTATTTATAGCATTTGTAAATTGCATAAATACATAAAAACATCAGAGGACCACATAACTCGCGCTAGTAATCAAATAAAGAGCAAAAAAAAGCTGCTGTAAGGGAGCAGGACTATGGTGTAACCGGGGTACAGGGATGCCTGCCTATGGTACACAAGCTTGTTAGGGGTAAATCAAACCAAAGTTCAAAGTTAAATATACAATTGATTTTATAGATATGTGTGACCTTGTATACTTTGGATGTGAAATATTGGATCAGACTACATCATATAAAGAGAGTTATGGCATTTTTTACACATATGAACAAGGGGGTAGTCATGGAATGACAAAAAGCCAATGGGTCACACAAGACAAAAACAGTTGGGAGCCACAGCTGCAGAAGACGATAAGAGATTAGTATAGATTTAGAAGTGAAGGCTGCCATCTGCTGGTCACTACAGTATAACACAACAGAAAGACGGCTACATTTTCCCTCGCAGATGAATAAAGTTCAATTGCAATTGAATTGTAACTTACAGAAGAACGAGACTCAATACATTCCTCTTCATATTCTGGATTCACCTGCAGAAACATAAAAACATGAGACTGGCCAAAGCTTGTCATTTCATTAATGCTTAACGGTGAAGTCTGTATGTTTTTTCTCTTTTATTGATAGATTACAAAGGTTATATGTGCTACTGTGGTTTGTAATTATTACCATTATTAGTAAGACAAACCTCTGCTGCCAGGTAGTGTCCAGTGGCCAAATGTTTAAACCTGAACAGACTGTTCCAATAACCTGCTCCTCCTCGACAAGGATCATGCTGGACCACCTAAGATATCAAACAAAACATACTAATATCATATAATAAATTATATCATACATGCTGACAATAGCCACCATAGGGGTCACTTTTCTACCTCAATCTCCCACAATGCTTTGCTGCTGGTTGCAGAGGTGGCTGACTGACGCCCAGTAGTGCGCAGAAAGACATACTGTTTTTTGCGGTGGTCATCACATGTGAGGAACTTCTCTTGCTCAGCGTGAAACAACCGCACCACATCACCCTGAAAACAAAACGGTACTGGTTAAACATTAGCCTTTATTTACAAAACCATTAACCCAAAGAAGATTGGGTAAGTTGAAAAATAGATTACTAAAAAGGTTTGGAAGCTGAAGAACCTTTTTAAATGAATTTACTGGTTTATAAAATACAAAACACAAGCTATATAAAAAGTACAGACCCCTTTGAGGACGATTTCCTGGTTGTCGCCCCATTTCATGAATAAAACAATCTTCCAGCTGGTGTTACAGTTCACGGAGTTCACCTAAAAACAAGTCAGTCAATAAAAAGTCACTATTTAGAAAATATGATTTGGCTCTCTTGATAATAGAGACTGTCTCTCAAACCTCATTGCAGCCAGGGTTATCCACAAGCTGATGTGTGCTGGCGTGTAGCGGCTGACCGGCATTTACAGGATTTAGAACCACTTTGTCCCCAATAACAACCTGTCATTAGAATAAAGGGAGAAACATAATTCAAAGTGTCCAATTCAACTATATACATTCAATCACACCTGACCAATCACACTGTACATGTCTATGTTAAAATAAATGTTGTTAAGTAGTAGCCCTGACTGCTAACTGGCTGTACTTTCATCCAACACCATTCAAAAACTAGGCCTACGCCAGCAAGGTGTATAACACCCCCATACGTCTGCCAGAACTGGCACCAACGGGCCCCTTAATCAGACATTGTGTGATTTCTAAGGGTTTTTATATTGTTAAAAAGCAATTAAGAGGCCCCGCACCCAAACCATAACAAACATGGGAAGGGTCTATTTGACTTTTTTGATGTTTGTGATTGAGAATCACTGCCAAAGTAAGTGTGTCCAGAGTCCCATAGGGGTCATAAACTTGGGGGCGCTATAGAGGCATTCTTTATTTGACCTCTGTACATTAAATAACTGCCCGGATCACTGTGCCAATTTATGCGATTTTGTTTATGTTCAACAGGATTATTGGCTCAATAAAAGTGTGTCTTAATTATTAAAATGTCATTAATCGTAAAAGTTCTAAACTCAATCCAGTTCAGCGTCTTCATGATATGGAACTGTCTATAAAAACATAAAAAGATTTGGCAATTCGTTTTTGACATATTGCGTTCACACGTAGCCTCTGCGGACGCGTAATATCGTTGTTTCGATTCTTCTGTGAATGCTGATTTTTTGGGGGGTCTACACAGCATGCCATTCCAAATCTATACTTGCCTACAATAACTATTATATAGACCCCTGGCTTCCATGGTAACCATGAAACAATGGGATCTCTAGCTCTTTGGTCTAACTGTAATCTAGTGTCAACAAAAAACAGCATTTATATATAGCCATGGGTCATTGATCTTATTGGATGGCACTGCCCTTTAGCTATTTTTAGCATACACAAACAGTTTAATTTCTGTTTGCCTGTGGCCTGGTGATTAGGAGCTTAGCAGAGGAGCCAAGCCACTGTCGTGAGTCATTTTAACCTTCACAGATGCCACTGAGGGGACACTTTGCCAACAGGCGATCTGAGATCTGAGGAAGTGCAAACTGAGCAAGATGATGTCTTCAGCAGAGGTGTGAGGTGACTTTCAATGAGGGTGTGGAAAGCTTGAGGATGGAGTATAATATGGAGGAGTATGCAGTAAATGTATAAATGATGTAATCAGTTAAGGTTTGATTTAGGAGCCCTCCACACAGTATGAACTGTTTTCTATTTACAATGAATTGCAAAGGAAGCTAGTAACGTACACTGTCCCCGATGGAGCGTAGTTTATAAAAAGGCTGGATGTAGAACCATGAGCCCTCGTTTCCAGCCGTGTCCAGCATCACTCTCATGGCGTTCTTCTCCAGCAGAGCAGGCAGCCGCTTGTTCACAGTCAGGTACTTGTTACTTTTTAGGTGAAGAAGCTGGGAACAGAGAGAGAGAAAGTATTTAAACTAAAAGAGTAAATGAATGTGTTTCATCCTGTAGCATTATATAATCTTGTGGTATCATTGCATCATTGCAGTACTAACCTTTGTGCAAAGACCTTAGAAAGCATCAATCTAAGGAAGTGAATTATTGACTTTTGCATTTATTTCAGAACATATATCATTTCTTTGTTAAATGAAATCTAAAAGCAGTAAATCATGGACAATTATTTGAACACAGTAAATTCCATTGAACACAGTACACAAACCAACACAGTTATTAGAGCTCTGTTTGCTATTCATTATTTATAATTAGTTTATAATTAAGTACTATATTATACTATGCATTGTTTTAAAAAAAGAAAGTACAATGTGAGTTACTAATGTCCAAAGCCCAACCTGGATGACATTTCCATATTGAATGACTGTCCCCAGGAGCTTTTTGTTCTCGGAGTCATTTTGCTTCTTCTCCAGATCAGCTGCATGCTACAGGGCAGACAGAAATAACAGAAGTCCGTCACTAAAACAGTAAATCAACTAACACTGTCCCCTGATGCCAGATAACAAAAATCAGATAACTTTTACAGGCACAGTTTGAAGTTGGCGGCCAAAATGTGAAAGGGCTTTTAACATAACTCTCACACGCATCGCTATGGAAACAAAGTATATATTATAATTTTACAACTGTTTGGTCAGATAAGAATTTGGTCTGAATGGTAATGAAAAATGACTATAAGACTATACTATGCAGACCTTGATTGTTACCTCTGGGATCAGCAGATTCTCACTGGTTATTCTAACAACAACCACGGCTTTATATTTAAATATTCCAAATCAGTTCACTTGTTTTTGAAAAGCATGAAACAACCATTGAAGAAAAATTTAAATCCTGGTCCACCGCATTTCAAAGACTGCCGGACACTGTAGAGGTGTGTGGGTGTGTGTTTGTGATAGTGACACTGAAGTGCAGTCTCTCACATGAAGCTTGTTGAGCAGCACTGTGTCTGTGTTTCCTCCGGGCTTCGCTGCTTTCCAGAACTGCTTCTGAGCCGAGTACCGATTCATGGGGCACAGTCTGAAAAGGCAGTCTGCACACACGAAAGGTCACAGAGGTTAGCTATACAGACACTTATACTATTACACAGGAAACACAACATAATGACAAATCTATAATGCCTTCCTTGTGCCAGGTAAATGTATTTTGAGTGACGCAAACCCAAAGTATTAACCTGTCTGTCCACAAATTTAAACAAACACAAAGATTTCATATTAAAAGTAAGCCTTATTGCATTTTAAGAAAGATACCGTATTAACTACTTCTGCATCTCAAAAATGAAGGTATCTTGCCTTGACTAACTACACATTAAACACACATCATGCCCATATAAAGTGAGCAAATTAAAAGACTAAACACTACACACATCACACGCTACATACATTTTTAGTCTATAAATTTGCAATGTTCAGACATATGATTGTGACATCCATGTTGGATTATTTAGATTAGAACAATAATAACTTTATCTATCTAGAGGTAAAAGTCACATAGTGTTATTTTACTGGAACATGTAAAGTACTAAAACCATATATCTCTATCTAATCAATAATTTGTCTTAATACAACAAATCCTATTTTTGTTAGAGAGCCAAAAACATTTATTATTTAAATGTATTTATGTTAAAATAAATGAAAAAAATATATCTTTTTTTGTTTTTGGCTCTCTTATCCTCTTCCCTTATTCTTCACTGTTTGGGTGCTTGCACTGAGGCTTATGGCACCCTTTAGTATCTAGATTGATGAGGTGGGTTTGCTGGATGCATACAAAATGATCAGGGATTGTAAGCGTTATAGTGATTGCGTTACAATTATTTGAGATCTTACTAAGATATGCACTTTTTCCATTATATGCTTCTGTGCTTTCGGTCTTTCAAAACTCTGTACGTGTTTAGTTGATAGTGAATTATTTAGGAGCCCCATCAGACAGTGGCTGGCAGACAAGTGTTAATAATCTTAACACTGGGTTATTGTTATCTTATTTATTGTTTTTGCTCTTCTTGATAGGGAAAACCCTACTGAACAAAATATACAGGCTCTTTTGATTATGTCACTCTGCTATGTTTGTTTAATGCTACGTTTGTGTCTGTGTGAGCTCATCTATGCACGGTCACTGTCTGCTGCACTTCAAACACATTTTAGCCATGTCCTGAATGGAGATCAAAGACGCGGCGAGCTTTAAGAAAAAAACATCTAAGCCTTTTTGCACCGAATTAGGATTTCAAATGTTATAAATAACCTTAAAAAGCAAATGCATAAAATTGCTAATGCTAATGTTTGATAACAATATCCTCTTTATAACTGGTATGGGAGTATGTAACCTTGGACACAATGAAACCATGCTGATGTGTCCCCTTCATTTTCATATATGGTGAAACCCTAGCCAGGAGGGATATCTGGATTTGCATCTGCACAGTTATTATAGAACTTCCCCTTTTCTCTTCCTCTGCAACACACACTTTGACTTATTCATATTTCACTGAATAATAGTTTGTTTTGGAAATGGCATGACCTCTCCCTGGCTATAGGCTTTCATCTGACTTGAGCCAAAAGTACTGCTACAAGAACATTCCTCAAATAGTAGTAGTAAACAAAAGTATATAAAAAAGCAGGAATATAAAATACACTTAAGTTTTTGTAGCATTTAAGTAACAATTATAACTCCTCCCCTCTGTATTCCTCTGAGGAGGTGTAGCGGATATTTCTGGAGAGAGCCTCAGTCATCTGTTTACACTGCTGCCTATGCAACCAACCTCTCCTAAATCAAATTTTGGATGGCCTTCTATAACAACTCAAAAATGTTATCAGGTTAAATGTATGCTAGACCCACTTGTAGACCCACTTGTTTTATTGGTGCTTCTTACCAACTTCAGACCCTAACTTGTTCACTTAAAAGACAAAAAAAAGACCCTTAAGCAAAGTCTGTCCATCCTTCCCCCTCTATGTGTATCCCCCAGTGTGAGTGCTGTGCTATAGCAGCTGTAACATGACCAAATAAGGCCAAAGGGAATGGGACGAGGAGCGGGTGGGACTCCTGAACTGAACTGAATAGTTTTCATGTCTTTTGTAATGTTCCCAATCTGGTCGATCTGTTTCTCTCTTACATCAGCTACAGCGGAGGAAGTGGGTCAAAGTATGTGAGAGCTAAGAAACAGAAGCTCGATGGTTTAATGTTTGGACAATAAAAATGCAAACTACATTATGTCAAATAGGGCTGCATAATAGCAAATGTTCTGTATTGTTATTGCAACATCAGGAAACACAATATCCATATCACCTGAATCTAACTAGGCCCACACGGCCGTCCTCGACAGCAAGGTGTATTGGCGAAACGGCCCCATACGTCTGCCCCAAATGCTATTTAATTTTTTGTGAGTCCCATAGGGGTCATAAACATGGGGGCGCTATTGAGGCATTTTTGTTGACTAAATATACACTAGCCTGGATCACTGTGCCAAAATTCATGACATTTTGTTCATCAGGTTTAATGGCTCAGTTAAAGTGCTCCAGGGCATTCATGTGTGCAAAAGTTGAAAAACTATCCGGCAAAGACTTCTTGAATTATTATGTTTACAGCCTAAAGGAATTAATTAATTAATTACTTAATTAATATTCATCGTAGAAGTACCAAAATCAATCCAGTTCGGCATCTTTATGATATGTATCAGTGTATACGTTTTATTTTTTTAAACTGATCGGAAATTAGTGTTTTGTTTTTTTATACCTTTATTTAACCAGGAGGTCCCATTGAGATTCAAAATCTCTTTTTCAAAAGAGACCTGGCCAAGGTAGCAGCCAAACCACAGAACAAAGTGAATATGTATTACAATAATTTACAGTTTGAGTTATTGTGTTCACAGCTAAAGCAGACGGAGGTGATTCTATAATATCAGCGAAAGTTTCAGAAAAATTCATCAGACTCGTGTTTTGTCGTGTTACTTTTACCCGATCAAAGACAATTCAAACTATATCAAGACATTTTATTACACTTTAAACATAACAGGCTTCAGATGAAAAATAGCCTTCTGGCTAACTCTGGCATATTGACAGAAATGTTTATTAATATGCATTGTCCCCTGTATGAAATAAATAAACAAAAAATAATTACCTATTTCATCAAAATTTCTATTGAAACATTGAAAACAACACTCTCTAGTAACTATATAACTGTCTACATATTTTTTTTTATTTATTTCAAGCTACATTTCTTTTTGAGGACTTGGAGTAGAGGCTTTGGGGGCCCACCTGTTGGACTTTTGCGGACCCCCAGGGGGCCCCGAACCCCACTTTGGGAATCACAGAAATACAGCATTGTTCGGTTGATGACAGATGATTGGGTTGTACTATGGTGTGAGCTTTTAATCACAGTCAGCTGTAGAGAAACACAGAGGATTCCTTTTGGGGTCAGTGAGCAGGACACGTGTTTCAGGATGTCCACAGGGCACATTCGTTAACATTCCTCAGGACTTCACTTTGGAGATACATGTTTTACAGCCACTACTCCCACCACCATAATGAACACAGAGGTCTTTTTTAGATGTCTTATAAACAAAGCCATATTTTAAACAGGGAAGTGTTCTACTTTGAAGTCATTTATATTACATTATATTACATTACATTATTAGAAGGGCTGTTTCATACAGTAAATAGTAGGCCTTCCACTCACCATAGCTAGCATGACTAGATGAAATAAGGTGGTTGAATAAGCTGTTCAGTCGTTATCCAGATCAAACAAAATCATGTCACAAGGCTCAAAAAGATGGTTATTCTGTAATATGCAAGGAAATGGAAATTTGTACATAGACGTTAAATATTAGTCCGGTGTTAATCATGCATGACTTGGAGCAGTTACTGTAGAGTACACAGATTAGAGAAACAACAGAGAACCTGTTTTCAGAGTCTACATTAGGGCTGTGGGTGCAATAAAATGAGTGAATTATAAATTATATTAGAATATAAGTGCTATCTTCTGTATATGGATAGAGTGCTAAAGACATACAGAGGAGGTGTGAGAGGCAGGACATGCTCAAAGTGAATATTCAGTAACCATCAGATCAATAGGCTTCTATCAAGAGAATTGTATTCCTTGTATTCTTGTGACAACCCAGCAACTAACACAACTGCAACTAGAAAGCACAATGCAGACCTCCACCAAGGTAGCCAATTTCCCCTATATGCACTCCAAAAACCTGCTGCAGCCACAGCAGCAGTACTGCAACAGCTACTTCCAAGTTTTCTATACCTTTTCAGCTTCTTGCCAGATGACGCTAAGTACATTCCCAGCCCCCATCAAAATGTGCATTTTGAAGATGCAAATAGAAAATATGCTTGATGGAAAAGCTCCAACTTCCAATAAACTCGTGTTTTGTAAATACAAGTTTATATGCTCACTTGAGGTGGCTTTTGAAGCGCATTAAATAAAACAAGATTCACAAATGTGCTGTGAAAACACCACCACCATCGCTTTAAAAAACAGAACAACAAACATGCAGGTGGAGAGGAGGGAAAGGGGGTGTTTCGCCTCCCCTTTATCACTTACCACGAGTAGAAATGACATTTTATCACCTTTTTCACACCTGTCCACACTTGGAAGTACAACTGTTCCCTTACATTAGTGGCTCGCTAACTTTGTTTTTTCTCCATACCATAATAATAACATCTAAACTTTCTGACTTTCCCTGAAGCTGTCTTGACAACAGAGTGCTGTGTTTAATGTGGAAAAAATAAGATGTAATCACTGTCTCTAGAATTGTATTTTAGCGAATTTTCAAAATGTCGATTTTTGTACATTTATGGGCTGGAAACACACGTATTGTTTTATTAGGCTATTACTGTTGTTTCTGACAAGTCGCTATTTTGCCATTTCTGGAGGGGTATCCAGTTCCACAGAAGGTTCTATTTAGAACTGTTTATTTTAGGAGTACATTAGGAGTGAAATTATCCACCTTAAGGCTCTCCCACAAGAGACCAAGAGAAGGTGCCATTCTTTGAGAAAATCCTACATCCTCCAGACCATGATCCGGATCAGTCCCAAAATCAGAACACTTCTTCCTTGCGTAAAGTTGCTAACAGACACACGCGTGCACACACACACGCGCACACACACGCACACACACACACACAGACACACACACAGACACACACACAGACACAGACACACACACACACACACACACACACACACACACACACACCAACACTACCAAAACATGACCTCCTTGGTGGAGGTAATAATGATGATGGAAAATAACATAAAATTGGTACTCAAGTAATATTAAAATTAAGTAAATGTTTGTTAACCAAGATAAACATACAGTATCTCGAACTGCAAGATTACTAAACTACAATACACCACTGTGACACCACTGCAGTTTCCCATCACTAATACTGTGATAACAAACAATCACTTTAATAATGTCCTGACCAGTGTTCATATCCTGTTGCAAATGCGACAGGAAAATCATAATAACACGTGTAGTGAATGTCGGACAAACAAATGGCTTCCCTTGACCACTTCCTGTTCTGTCTGTCTGTGTGTTTGTGTGCATGTGTGTCATGCAGACTAAGGTTATTAGCAAAAGGACAGTTTGTGGAGAACCCAGAGCTACCACCCAGCTCGCCTGCATAGTCAAAAGTCATGCCCAAACTCCCAGGAGGTATGCTTCATGTGTTCTGCTGCATCTTCACAAACACAACATATTAATGGTAGTCTTACTAAGGGTAACATTGCAACTTTTTTTAACCTTAATTAAACAACCAATGTGATGGCTAAGTGAGTTTTTGCAACAAAGGTTGCTACTCGGTTATTTTGTGAGAGTTGTGTGTGTGGTCAGGTATGAGATTTCATTTGGCAACATAAATAAAATGTGAAAGCTACACACCCGCAAGTCATAAGTGCATGTTTCTATTAAAAGCCCTGTTTACATTGTCAACGTCAATGTAATATTAGTCATAATTCACGGATGACCGTATGACGCTGTGGACACGACCAAGAGCAAGACTGTGGCTCAGAGAAACAGCTGAGGACAAGTTGAACCCTAACAACAAAACAATACTGTATACAAACAGCAACATGTGCAAAATACACCTTTACTATTTCATCAACATCAGTAGTACTGACTGAGCCATAAAGAAATGTGACAAAATAGCAACAGGTATTTGGTAATTGATGAAGACATAAAATTTAACTAACCTACACATTCATTCTGTCTGTACACCAGCTGCTTGGGGCATGAGGCAGGTCACTCCATGAACAATAGCCAGTTAATTACATTATACTATATACATTATACATTCACTTTCCCATTTGTTCCCCATGAGACTGGATTAACCTTCTCATCTATACTGTATGTTTGTGCACAGTGGGGAGAAAATGTAAAAAAACTGAAAACACAGTAAGACAAGGGAACACGCCGACTCCCACATTCATGCTAAAAATACCTTCATGATATTCACAAAGGAGTATTATTACCACATAAAGGCAGATTGCTGACAATAGTAAAAAACATCCCAGTGCTGCACTCAGGTTTCTGTGTGACCTCTTTAGTCCATTGTGTTCACCTGGTTTTGCTCTGAGCTCAAGAGTCCTGCAGCACTGACATAAACAGCTCTCACAGTCACCAGCAGCTGACAGTGGAGTGGGACAGAAGACACTCCAAACCACTGTCTGGGCTCTATAAAACTAGGCCCACGCCGTCGTTCCCGACATGAAGATGTATCGGCCCCATACGCCTGCCCCAAACGCTATGTCACCAATGCACCTCAATCGGACATTGTTTGCATGATTTCAAAACCATTACAAATATGGGAAGGGTCTGTTTAACTTTCTGATTTGTCTGGATGTTTATGAAAAATGTTCAGGGCCGGGGGGTAATTATGTGTTTCAGGTTTGAGCCTAATCTGGCAAAGTATGTACAAGTTACACAATAATATTTTATGTTGGGTACAATGTGGAGAATCACTGTACCAAGTTCCATTGCTCTCTGCCAAAGTAAGTGTGTCCAGTTAAACTTGAAACTGATCTGGCAATTCGTTTTTCAGTTATTGCGTTCACGCGTAGGACTTGCGGACGTAGACGCGGACCGACAGGATTCCATAATATCGTTGTTTTGCTAATATAGTTCACATATTCACACTTAGATTAGAATACATAAAGACATACTGCCACAGGTGTTGTGAAAACAAAAACAACAACAGACTATTACGCCCACTATTGGTTCAGGAGCTGGGGTATCACTTTGCAGTTTGTAGTGAGGTCTGTGGAAGGTAGAGGCCTATCCTAGGACACACCAGAGTCCTAATCACATGGTACTATCTATACACATGATATATGATACCAATAACATCAATACTGTAATAATCTATAAAAAAATGCAAACAAATATATATTGCATATGATAACCTATGATACTTTAACAAACAAGTCTATTTTCTCAAAATAAGAAACAAAATTTAAGTACTGCCAAATTTTTATTTTGTCAAATATACAAATCAGTACACAAATCTATCTCAAAATGGTCCAGTCATAATGTGTTACTTCTTCCAGACATTTATTGGTGAGTTGTTTACTTAAGCAGGCATATTGCTATGTTGATGTAAAGATTGAGGGTGTAACCCTGCTTTTAAGATTGGGAATCAGATCAGAGCATATTTGGAAAACATCCTTATGGTATATCACTATGAGCTTATTTAATCTGTAAAACATCTGGCCCATGAGTAAAAATATGTTGTTGTAGAGCTTAGCACAAGAATGTAAATGATGCATTACACAAGCCTAGCTCTACACTTTCTACAGACTCCAGATGAACTACTGCAGCTCCAGAACCTAAGGTCATGAAATCCACTTCCTGTATTGAGGCTAATAATAGCAGCTTCACAGATCTGCGGCCCTTTGTTTGTAAAGCACATTTTTGAGAATACCATTTCTTCTGCAAATCAGCTCGGATTTACATGGGGCTCCAACTCCACAAAAGGCACTAAAGCAAGCTTATATTAAATTATCCATGATCACAGTCAAATGGGTCACTGTTTTTAATGTGCACTGGGCCAAGATATTTGCTATCATCAAAGAAATGCAACATCACACATTCAGCGGGGCATCTAGCAGGGATTAGAGTAGGTATGGTTACATGAAAACATTTTAGGTGGACTGTGCTCAAAATCAAAATGCTAAAAATAACTAACAATCTTTGTATGATTTTACAGCATCAGAATTTTTTTTAAATGGGGACTGTTTGAGATGGTAAGATTAAACGCTAATAAACAAGGCCAGCACTCTAAGTCATCTATAAAGATTCAGTAAGAAACTTCATGAAATCTCTTGGACTCTTGGAAAAGAGATGAGGGGCTATCCAAATACATTAATGAAGAGAATGGAAAGCTCAGATGCTCAAGCCTTAGTCCAAGTAAACTGTAAACATGCAACAATAATCTAAAAATCAAACATCACGCAAGTGTGTTACACTGATAAAGAATTGGGATGTTTACATGCATTTTAAAACTCGCCATCATTTCTGTACTTGCATGTAACAGCCAGAGAACAGAAAAAGGATCAGTAGCTTACCTCTGAACTTCTTTGGGGGGTTGTTGAGGTCTCCTGCATCGGGCTGGACCACACAGCGGTCATCTACCAAGCTGAGAGAAAAGGCAGAGTGTTAACTGTACTTTTGTCTCATTTTTTTTTTTAAAGAGCAGTTGTTTCTAGGCCTGCCAAAAGAAGACTCACAATTACATGCATTTGACTCAGAATATAAAGTAAATATAGATACCCGTCAAGTGTTATCTCCAAACATGCAGTCTTCTTTGAAGCAGCATTGAAAATTTACAAAAATCCAAAATGCTTTCTCATTTCATTGACACCACTTAAATCTCTACCATTGTTGTTGAAATGAAGACAAAATAGTAAGTAACATGAACCGTGGGCAGGCTGGACTTTATGGTGACAAACGTAGCATTTACAGCTTTAGAATAACACTGGGCTGGAGTATGGCCAAGTCCCACATCTATTTGTTTTATTCCCGAGAAAGGTCTCGTTCAAAGAGATCTGCTGCAGGCTCCGTACCACAAGAACAAATCACAAGTGTGACTGAACTCAGAGCATCAACGAGTCTGGACAATGTTTCAGTGTTATTGTTTTGCAAATATATAAAATAGACCTGTATTACTGGAACGGGGCAGAAGGAGGAAATGCACAATTCATTTCTATGCAAACTGTGGAGACAAATGTGGTGAATGAACAAAGGAGCTGAAAATAATATGCAACTATTATCTTCATACAATCCAAAATGTCACCTTGGCTTCAGAGTTAAAACATCTGAATGAGGGTGACATCATGGCAGTTTTGACTAAGTGTCTGTTCCAGACCTGGCTACACCCTTAAACAAAGAAACAAAAAATAAAATAATAAAACAACTAAACAATAAATTGATATTTAACTGGTAGGACTAAAACGTTTCAAATATTGGTTTATACAGGTTTATTTATTTAATTATATCAGCTAAAAAAAAGATATTATGAAATCACGTTGGTCATCCTTTAAACGTGATAACTCAAAAAAACGAATTGCTGGATCAGTTTAAATGTTTGTACACAGTTAGATATCATGAAGACGCTGAACTGGCTTGAATTAAATAATTAAAACCCTGACGCACTTTTATTGAGCCAATAATCTTGCTGAACATAAATGAAATTGCATGAATTTTGAAATGGTGAGGTCAGGTATTTTTGACAGACTCTAACTTGCACATACTTTGCCCGATTAGGCTCAAACCTGAAATACCTAATTACCCCCAGCCCTGAACACATCTGATCTCTATAGGGCCCTCTATAGATTGACAGACATCCAGACAAATCAAAAAAGTCAAATAGACCCTTCCCATTGTTTGTCATGGTTTTGGGCCGAGGCCTCTTAATTGCGCGTTAACAATAACAAAACCCTAAAAATAAAAAAAACACCTTAGAAAAAATACAAGGTCTGATTAAGGTGCCCGTTGGTGCCAGATGTGGCAGACGTATGGGGGCGTTGCGCTGATATACACCTTGCTGTCAGGGACAACAGCGTCGGCTTAGTTCTAACATGTTTTACATAGGTGTGTACAGCTAGAGAAGGTAAGACTAATGTGTATTTTTCTTAAACATTAAATACAAAGAACATAGAGAGACTAACTGTGGAGTACCAGTCATTCTGGTTCATAATAATCAACTTAAGGTAAAAAAGAGGTCAAACAAACTGACTTCATCTTAGACCGAGAGCCATGTTTATGACTAATAATCATGTCTACGGTACTTTAACGTTGAAATAGAGCTACTTAACAAATAGATCAAGATCAGATAATTGGCCATCCATCTTTTATAATGACATGTCGGGCACCACCGGTATTGTTATCTGTACTAGTTCCACCTCCCACTATGGCTCATAAAAAATGGAGTGACCCACAGCAGAGTCACTGGCCTTTCTCCCACAGACAGTCACTCACCGATACACAGTTTGAAAACTTTTTGATTCAGTCAGTGCCTTACTCTCCACACACAACAACCTACATGACAGCATTCTTCTGAAGATTGGCATCTCAAGAGGAAGAAAACCTGTGACTATTACTACCTTTACAGTGTAGCTTTCTTTTGTCTGTTTTCATAAATGTAGTCCACAAGCATTTTAAATGTCCTGATATGGTTATTTTTATACTATAGAGCTTTTTTAAAATAAATATAATCTTAGGAGATTGTTGATGGCATAAGGTCCCAGCCCACTAGATGAGCTCTTGCTTACTTTATAATCCTTTAGGAGCATATAAGAAATGTAACATTGATTTAATGTGTCTCATCATTAAAATCGAAGCAAAGGACATCACATATTCTAGATTCAGAGACAGACAATTCAGAGATTCTCAAACTGTGACATAGGTACCATTGGTGGTACACTGGCCAGCTTATACTGTACCTTCATACTACACTATACCATATTTTCCATGATAGTTTTGATACCCACTTTAGGGATGCAACGATGCAAATATTATTTTTTTTTTTTACCAATTTCTTTACTACATATATGGCTTGTGTATATTAAAATTGATGCTTGATGGTGATAATCTAGTCCCTTTCAGCGTTTAGATTCCTATACTATTAAGATAGAACTGAATCTAAGGTGCAATTTGGTGTAAAAAATATTCTGAGACCAGATGGTTTATTTTCCTCAACATTATCATTATGTGTTCCTTCTCTGTCCTTATGTTATTGTTTTCTAATATTGTCTGTTTGATAAAAGCCAACAGTACTGATGCTGTGTGTGGGTGAGCTGTAAACAGTGGCATTAGTGCAGTCAGTGTTTCTTCACATGTTTCAGCCCCCTCACCCACCCCTGCTTCAAACACTGTATCAGCAGCATTCACAACCATTCACTTCCTTTTTCTCTACAGCAGACCACTGTTGGGTAAGCCCTGACACAGATATCTATCTACTTCAAAGACATCCTAATGTTTTTACAGCTTTGTTCTGATTATAGAATATACAATTATAACTGTCTGCCTCTTCAACACTAACAGTGGGACGTGATGGCAATGCTTCATACTAAGGTACCTAAAACATGGCCCATTTTTCAATCTACCTGACTTGGTGCCACTTGCAGCCATAAAAAACAGCAAATATATAATTCCCGCCTTTATATTTAATGACTGGACCTACCACAAAATAAAATCTTATCTTATATTTCTAGCTTATGGTGGAGCACTAAACCAAGCAGTCCTACTAACTCTGGTTTATTAAACATCCAATAAATACTTAACAAACACTTTCCCTGCATTCTCTGTAAGTGGCTTGGATCAACATTACAATATAATTATGACAATAAAGATCAGTCGTTCTAACAGAGGGATGGGACCACAAGTTAAAAATATATTTCCAATATGGTCTTAGTAGAATCAATTTTAGTGCTCAGTTCTAGAGAAATGACATTGATAAAAATGACGATCCGACCGGTTACTACACGTTAAGATCACGGCTGATTCCTGTTACATTCTCTGAGAATATTGTTGGTGTTGTGCTGCATCAGAGAAAATGAAGAAAGTGTGGAGAAACACTTGAGTCCATCTGATGGGGAAGTGGACCTACCCGAGGGTGCTGATAAATCCATTGGTGGAGCCCTCGGCGTACAGGGAGCAGATGTCCCCGATGTGCAGAAAACTGGACATTTTATCAGACATGGTTCACAGGCACGGGGAACACCTAGGGACACAGAAACTCAAATGTCACACGCCTACACAGATCCTCTAGCAATACGGTCATGGTCTTGTCACATTTGTCACAGGTAGCTGGAGTGTATCCCATCAACTGTGAGCCTTAGGCAGGATACACCTTGGAATATGGCCACAGGACAAATATCACATTTTGTTCCATATTGCTTGTTAGGCAGGTCTATAAATTTTGTAGAAACAGCACATAAATTTGAATTGTCACCACTAATGCATTGTCAATATTAGGTGACTCATGAGGTGAACATTTGTTGATGCATTTGTTGAACTGCTTCCAGATCTCAGTTTGTGGATGTGTTGAAAGGAGAGGCTCCTCAGAAGTGAATGGCTGCATCTATTTACAATGCATCACTTTTAATTCCATTTAGGCTGCTCCTTTTTCTTTTAGGGGTTGTTTGAACATTCTAGAGGTTTAGTTTAGTTGTTTGCCTGGACAAACCTCTTTGGTTATCCAGGCTTCTTTCAGTACCATGTCAGAATTGAAATTTCCCACATGAAAAGCAGGTGCACTAACCACTGGACTTTCACATTTAAATCCCTTTGGTACAGTAAAGGAGCTTGGTTAGAATACATACAATGATCGCTATAATACAAAATAAGATATGGTCCTCTCATATTATTTCACAAATTAAGCAGGTCTTGACAAGCACTAAATATAGCACTAAACCAGGTCTAAACTGAGGTTAAACCAGAACTCAAATGTGGCTTAACGTTGTCTTAACTAGGGCTAAACCCGGGAAATACCACATGTTTTGGTTGGACAATGACATTGACAGTCAAAATGTAAATGTGCATCATTATGACAGTCACACTGTAAGCAGTTTGGAAAGATCCCCCCCCATGGGTGATTCTTGATAACACCATAGTATTTATAGTGAAGCCATTGTGGAGTTTGTCTGTATTTGGTTGGATTAATATGGTTTAGTTAATGATTAGGAGAACCCAAATAGAATAGTGCACCTGCAACAGGTCTCAGTCAGTATAGTGGCCTACAGTGTGGGAAACCACTTGACACAAAGACTGCCTGTCACTTGCAGCAAGGAAACGTTACATAAACAAAGCAGCAGCGGACTGTGGGTTGTCATCTATAGAGACAGTAATCCTAGACTGCGCATAAAATAAAAGTTTCAAAGTGAAAATGTGCGCCTCTTTTGTAAAATAGGCTGGCATCTAAGTAGGAAGCAAAATAAACGTGTGCCATCCGCAAACACTATATCACAACTCACACACATAATTAGGCTAGTTACTGTAAAAAATCAGTTTGTTGAAGCTTAAAAAGTTCGCATCTGGTTTTAAGACAAAAACAAACGCTAAATCCTTGTGTCAGAAAGAATTAAGTTTCAGAGCCAAACTTCTTTACCTTCTCGATAGTCGTTAAAACCCTCGGATGTTCAACTTTGCTTGGAGCTGCTAAGACGCGGACATTGCTCTCTTCCTCGGTCTGTAGTCCGAATGGAGATCGGTGGTGGTAAAAATCCAGGGTGTAGGGGGGGAATGACAGCTCTTCCAGTCCGCTGTCTGTGGCTGATCCTCGGATGTGCTTTTCTCAAACAGGCGGTACTTAGAGGCTGCCTCGGCTCACTGGCTCTCTGCCACTTCAGAGCCGCTCTAGAGCGTGGACTGTTGATGTCTGGGAAATGCCTGCCGCCTAGTCACCAAGGAAACCAAAAATGTGTAACAAAAAATTTTGAAAAGAAAAAGTTGTATTTTATTTCATTATAGCAGATTTTTCTTTGATTTCTTATTTTTAATGTTAATCAAGCAATGGTTGTAATCAAATTCATAGCTTAGTTTATAAATTCATACTTAAACTACATTTGTTCACAGTTATACTATAATTGTCGGTTTGCTTTATAAAAAAGGTGAACGTAATTATTAAAAGATTATTTCCTACTCCGGGAACGAAAGAGTTACATTTTATAGGCGGCTGACCACGTGACAATGCGGAAGTATTGTCAAAACATGAGGAGAGTCGTTTGTAATAATGGTACGCATATTTCCTTTGTTTTTAATGTTTTTTGTGTCACACAGCACTTTAGGTTTGCAAAGTTCGTGTGGGGCAGATCCACAAAATAAAGTCCAAGCGGAAACAGCGAGCTGCGGC
The DNA here is from genome assembly GCA_036025475.1 of Philypnodon macrostomus. Lineage (NCBI taxonomy): Eukaryota > Metazoa > Chordata > Actinopteri > Gobiiformes > Eleotridae > Philypnodon > Philypnodon macrostomus. The sequence continues at coordinate 41,060 of JAVQKC010156534.1, forward strand.
TGTGACAAGCTAAAAAGAAAGGCTAACGTGGAGCCTGTTGTGGAGAGCGAGGAGCCACTGGACCCAGCTGTGAAATACTCTGAAGGTGTAAATGACAGGTTAACGGACAATGAGGAGACGGAGAAGAAAGACAGTCAGGTAAATTTGGTTGTTCATTTTTATAAAGCAAAATGCAGTGAGATTTTCTGCAATTTTGAATTATTACATTGTGTGTTTATCGAAGTAAAGATACCTTGAAACCTGTAGGGTTTTGTAGTTGTAGTTGTATACCAAAGCAATTAGTAGAATACATTTGGACGAAATAGGGCACAAACTACCTCAGAAACTACCTCTAGCCCACGGTATTGACTTTTAAAAAGGGTGGACTGGGGCTGAAAAACAGATCCAACCTAAAAATACTATAAATGTCATTTCTGCATTCACAACACTGCTTATAATGTAGTGCACTTCAGGGACAGGCTGTTTCCCAGACTTGCATAACCTATTGTCTGGAACATAATTTTATCCTCTATTTAGCCTCTTTACGCAGTTGTTTTCAGAGTAACTCTACAACTGCGGCAGTGGCGCAGTGGGGTAGGTGCTCGCCCCTCGACCAGAGGGTTGGTGGTTCGAGCCCCCGTCCGAGCGCACACTGTCGTTGTGTCCCTGGGCAAGACACTTAACCCACAT
>JAVQKC010156541.1:0-38569 GCA_036025475.1 Philypnodon macrostomus
ATAGTAGCTTACCACCACCAGGTGTGACTGGAGTGAATGAATAATACAAATATGTAAAGCGTCTTTGAGTAGTTGTGAAAAGCGCTATATAAAATTGATGAATTATTATTATTATTATATTAATAAAATAAATAAAATAAATAAATGGATGTACATTGAATTTGTAGGGAAAATTGTTTTGATACAAAGTCAGCTAAAATTGTAATAAAATCAATATAGTAATCTTGGCTTCATAAAAATGTAATGGCTGGTCCCGTGACTGATGTGTGGCCCACAGAGTGAACAGGGGTGGCAACTGGGAAGCTGTGCAGCAGGTGACAGCTGACAGCAAATGGAGCGTCAGAGACATGTGACTTCATGGCACCTTCAAGTCACTGATAACCTCTGTCAACAGGCTTTACAGGGCTTTAAACTGGAATAACTGTACATGGGAGTATATTGTAGGTTGATTTGTAATTATAGGACAAATGTATGCATGTAATTAATTAAATAAATAAATGATCATGTAAAAACTATAATTGTCTGATAGCAGGCTTAAAGGGACATAGGACCTAATAAAAAATATATATCTTACCTTTCCATATATACCATGCTTAATATGTGTATGTATCCTATATGTTATCCGGGGTTCAATTAACTGCAAACTTTATCATTTGTATTGAATCATTTATCTTTGATGCTGAAACCATCTATGCATGGAATAAACAGATGTGTTGAACATAATTATGAATCGAAGAACTTACATACAACATACATACGCAAATGCTCATAACCCATTGCTGATATGGGTTTGGGGGCTCTGTGAATGGACTGAAGTTAGCGCACATAGTCACCATTCGTAGAGAAACAACAGGAAACTATGCACCAGCTCATTCTCAATTCACCTCAATCTCAAGGTGACATCTGCATGCCAAAGGTTCCTGTGCCAACTCAGAGCCGAGACTGAAGCTCCCTGCTCTGATCCATCACAGAGCTAGAAAACTTTGAGAAAGATTTAAAAGAACGAAATACAGTCGTGGTGTTTTGGAGTTGAAAGATAATTAGAACAGCAGTGAAGGATTCTGCTGCTGATCCGGGAAAAACACCTCTGCCAGCTGGGTTCAAAGTCCAGGAGGGAGAGCTCAATAAAGAGGGGCCCGGGGAAGGCACAGATTTGGGGATCTATAGCAGAAGAGTAGTGGAGCACACCTTGTTGTGCCATCTGGGCTCACATGCACACACTCCCGGCCCATTAGGACAGAGGATTAAGGTGGTGGCAATTACAAGTCACTGGCAATGCATTTAAGTGAGGAGCAACCAGAGAGGGGAGTGGTGGCAGATGAAATGGGTGGGTGAGAGGATTGTTGTGATAACAGCAAAAAAGTTCATCCCCAGCTTTATCTTCAGAAAATGGCCGAGTGAGCAAAGAGTGCCAAACAGATGCTGGTACAATTGCTGCCGTGCCCCCCTCCTCACCCCAGACCAACTCCAAACCACGCTCCCGCCTCTTTAGTCCAGGCAAGGGGTACAGTACTGCTACTGCTATGGATGGCGCCCATATGGCCACAGCTGATGGGGGTGATTGTCGGTATTGTTCACTTTGTCAGCAGTCCTGGGGATGCGGCGGAGAGCTAATGATAATGCAGAGTGCAGATGTGCTCCGGAGCAGCCCAGTCGTTAAGCAACAACAGCTTGTGTAGTGTGTGTGTGTGTGTGTGTGTGTGTGTGTGTTTGTGTGTGTGTGCATGTTTGTGTATGTGTTTGTGTGACAGTAGATGTGAGTGTACATATGTAAAGCACACAGGTTTAGTGAGTTACTGCCACAGCTGCCTGCCAGCCTGTCTGCTCCTTCTAAGGGGCTTCTGGAGGTCCACACAGCTGCTGGAGACATTTCTGTTCATCTGCACAATCCCTTCAAAAGGCTTACAGTGCATTATTAGAGCTTCTCTTATGATGACAATATGTTGCTGAGTGGCCATTGCAATAGCTATAATAATATTAATGAATCCATCAGTCTTATATAATGCTTCTCTGGACACTCAGAGACACTTTGCATTATTCATTCTCTCGACAGTCACACACAGGTGGTGGTAAACTACTTCTGTAGCCTCAGCTGCCCTGGGCACCCTAGACTCCCTCCAACTACTACTAAACACCAGTCACATAACTACATTTATACAGAGGCAAACTGATTACGTGTCTTGCCCAAGGACACGACAACAGTACACACAGTTTTGAGCAGGATCCGAACCAACCACCCTCCTGGTATAGGACAACCACAATAGTACTGAGCCACTGCTGCCCAGTACAGCACTTACTACATCATACTACACTTACTACATAATACTACACTTACTACATCATACTACAATCTGACTAGCAATTTCTGATCCCAACTAGGTTCCTCTAGCGGTGTGGCGGTCGGATTAATGAAAGTTAATTGAAGTATTGTAAAGTGAATGTAAAACGTTTGGTCTCCATGCAATCTATCTACGGTGTATCCAGAAACAGTATTTTACATATTTTGAGTCTAGATTGTTTTTACATTTGAGAATCTACAGGGGTGTTTTTAATTTGAATGAATGATGCCTTAACAAACCTCGAGTTGTCATATGGAGCTTATGTTGGAATTATACTTGACTGTTGACCTCGGCATAAATAGAACATATAAATGATATTTTCCCCCAAAGTTTCATTCCAGTATTTATTCACATAATTTCGAGTGTGGTACTTTCCCACTGACACTACCGTGGTTAAACTCTGCCTGAAGCTTGTAACAAATCCAAATGAATAATTTAGCTGACTAGAATATGCTTCTTGTAATCATGTGTTTTCTTACATTAACGGGCCAACCAAATTCAGATTTGCTCTATTTCTCTACCACATTAGTTTTGCTTTTTTTATATAAACTTAAACAAAAGTACAACCACAAATAACTACAATAACTAGTGAACAAAATTAATTGCATCTTAAAAATCTAGGAAACGGATAATAGTAATATTATTTTATATAGACATACTGTATATATATAACATTTTTCAATGACCACCACTCGCTCTCACGTTCCACCCTCCATGTAGTTTATTTAAATATTTGAAATGTATTTTTCTGTCTTATCCAGGAGACAAAAATATTTTCCTTGTTTAATAAAGTAAGATAAATTGGTTATTTATTCAAATCCCAGTTCACAAAAACAGAAGATGAGTCAGACACAATCATAATGCATCAAACTCTATCATTTTAACTTTTAATTTCCATTTTTAGAAAATTGACTAATATCTAGTGCCACCTTAATTTTTATTTTACAATGACCACTCGCTTTTTCTCCATCACTTCGTTTCTTCCTCTTCTACTCCCTTCACAGCACCATACAGATGGTCCCAAGCTGCCTTCAATAATCCAATGCACAGTCATGCCAGTACACCCCAGGCTACACCCCTGATGCTACACCACTCACTCACACACACATACACATACACACATACACACACATGCAGGGGCCAGTGCCAGTTCCCTAGGCTGGACCCCTGTCTCCGTGGCCCAGATTGGACCACTTTGGTTCAGCATGAAGCAGTTACACCGGGCCTTAGGGCTCTACATGGGCCTGCAGGGTCCTGGGATGCAATGGAAAAAGGTTTTGGGGGCTCAACAGTTTTGTCTTTTTGATTGTGACTATTATTATTATTACCCAAGCTGGAGAGGCCACATGTTCATGTTTTTAATGACAGGCGATAAAGAAGTTTTCCCCAAAAAGGTGGAAGTCGGACAAACAGGAGAACGCAATGGACAGCGAAGGGGGTGGGGGTGGGTGGTGGGGGGTAAGACGGGATGAAAAGAGGAATGTGACAGATGGGTCGTGCCTGGCCAGAGCTGGGAGGGAGCGAAGAGGTTGGCATCGCAGGGTGAGAGAAGACACACACACACACACACAAATACACACACACACACACACACACACAAATACACACAAACAGGCAGTGTGATACAGTCCGCACACTACATCGCTGCTGTCAGGAGTGTTTTTCGATGTCTTCCTTTGTGTCAAGAAAACGTCGGAGCATATGATAAATAGACAAATACATGGCGAGGGAGACATGGTTCCACATATTGTTTGCATAATTTGGTCTTTCAGCTTTGATGTTTCAAGTTGTCAATGCTCAAATAATGGTTCAAATAGCCCACTCAAAGTCACTGCTTTCAGATCGGCATTATTGTGACTTTAGAGCACGGTCTAGAGTCTTTCGATGACAATCTTGAGGGGGTTTTGACAAGAGAGTTGATGAGCTTCTTATTGCAGACAAATGAAGGCACTAAATGATCAAAGGGTGGTTGGTGATGGGGGCGGAAGAGGGTGAGATGGTTCTGCTGCTCAAGTAAAGATGAGTTAGGAGAGGGTGAGCTGGTTCTGCTTCTCAAATAAAGATGAGTTAGGAGAGGGTGAGATGGTTCTGCTGCTCAAGTGGTAAAGGACAGTGAGTTGCCAATTTACCTAAACCCGATGGGAGGACGCTGTAGTATCTGGCTGAATCAATGCACTCTAAGAAATTAACTATTCAGTGAGAACTATTCAAGAGAAATACTTCACACATCTACGCTGAAGGCAGGTGCGTCGAAGAGAGTTCCCCAGTGTTGATTAAATGCACAATGTAATGTTTTTAGACACAAAGCCATATTGTTCATGTACACTAACAAAACAGGTACAATTGTGAGGTAAAATTTCAATAATATTTTGTGTTAGATTTACTCAGAAGCCAAATTTGAGTCGACACAATATTTTTATTTAGATCCAACTTTTAATTCCTTAGAGTGTGGTACAGAGGGAGGGCATAGACTGAACACAATCAAATCAAAAAATAGATGTGCAATATCAACTCTACTGTTTGCAAGTCACTGAATCTTTTTGCTTGATCAAATTATTGCCACAACTAACGTCACTAAGATAGATCCATCCCTAATACCTAAGATCCTGCATGGCTCAAGATCTGGAGCTGGGTCCCCTGGTGCTGCACTGCGGTCTCCCCCATGCTCCTGACCGGTTACCCCAGCGGCATTGAGGGATGGGTCAAATGCAGAATACATTTTTATAGACCCTTCTAAATTCCAGAATGGAAGCAACTGGAGGCAAGACCGCAATACATTTTCAATGGAGAAATTAGAATTATCCATTAAAATGGGTTTGACAAATGACAACCACTCTGCCACATGTAGGTGATGTCAGAGCCTGGGTAGGAAACATTAGTGAAGGTACCTCACGTTGTATGTTTATTTAATGTACACATTAGTAACAGTTAGACTTTTGGCTGGAGGCAAAATTCCAGATTTTCTGGGTTTACTGGACAAGCCCTTACAGAAATGTTGAAGACCACAATTGTTTTTTATTATATGCTCAGAATTATTCTTTTCCTCACCACAAATCCTACTTTTCTGTAACGTTAACTCACTTTTTCACTTTTTTTTCTGGAACTTTGAAGATTCCATACGACAAACATTTTAAAGGGTCTATATAAGAGGACAATAAAGTGTAGCTTAACCTTATCATGTGTTAAGTCTGTATGCCCTCCTCCCCTTAGTTAGCCTACCCATGAAATGAGTGAAAGTTAGAAATGTACTTTATTGATTTGCTGTTACGGGGCACTAGACTGAATAAACCCTGTTACCCAGAATGCTCAGTGTGTTCTCTTTCATCAAGTCTCCTCAGTCTTTTAGCGGGAGGACAGACACAATGACAGCCAGCGTGAACTTGATGTTGGACAACGGCACAGCTGTCTGACGGCTGCTCACTTATTGTGTGTTTGTGTGTGTCTACACGTGTATGGCTGAGCGGGCAGATGCAGCAGATGTCCCGTGCACATAAAACAAACGCACACACATGTAACAACACCAGTCACATGTACACGCCCGTCACAGCGGGTTTACATTCGGGTGACAGTAAAAATCCCTCCCTGCATGACCCCGTCAGGTCACTGTGGCGATGATAAAGTGCTGAGTCGTGCACATGTGTCCCCGTGCCAGCAGTTTCACAACAACACCCACGACACACCCTGGTGATGCCCCTTATCTGGCAGACACACACAGCTGGGGCAAGGGCACAAGTGTGGAGGGCGAGGGAGAAATGACCTTAGACTAAAAGGCTGCAAATCTTTCATAGAGGCCCCGTTTTCTACCATCAAACCTAATGCAGTGACGGGTGAAGGTCAGTTATTATGGACAATTGTTATTTACTGTACTTGACCAAAGGCTCTCATTAGAGGTGACTGGAGCCTAGTCCAGCAACAATGGGCAGGGCCTTTTCAATGGTCAGTTATTTACAGGGTTGACCACCATTCACTGTCATATTCTTTCAAAAAGACTTAGAAGCCCCTGACCGAGACTGAAAATGCCAACCATTCTGCCACCTAAATTATCCAAAGTGCCTCACAGCAAGAGGATCCTGGGTTCAATTCCTGGACCGGGCAGTTCGGGCTCTTCTGTGTGGAGTTTGCATGTTCTCTCCGTGCCTGCAAAGGTTTCCTCCAGGCACACGGTTTCCCCTACCACTAAAATACAATAGGTTCCTCATTGGGGCCAGGTCTCCCCTGAAAAAGAGATTCTGATTCCCAGTGGGACTTTCCTGGTTAAATAAAGGTAAAAATAATTATTAATGTAGGTCTTCAACAAAACAAAGTGTCCACGATATTCCTGACCTCATAGACATATGGTAACTGAGCCCATCTCCGTGAGAATAAAATATGGATGAAAACAAGTAAGTGAATGTAAATAAATAAATGCGTGTGGTTCTTACATATAGAGCTTGTAGAAAAACATGCACTGATCTAAACTGTCCATCTGATGGTCTTTGTGTTCACGTGTGCATTATGTTAAAGGTTACATTAACCTGTGTCCCGTCATACTGCCGCCGCCCTTGTCTTGTTATCGATTGTGTTTCCTTTCATCATATATTTGCATAATATATTTCTCAAAGGGACGGCCTTATGGGGGTTGTGGTTAAGAGGGGCCCTTTCACGGAGAAACACAGATATTCAAGTTCAAGTTCTGTTGTCTTTTGTTTCCAGAATAGGCAAGGGGGGGCGTGGGGGGTGGCGGCTGGATGGGACACTCTGCCCCCAGTTTTTCCCAAAAATGTCCCTCTCCTTCCATCCCCCTCCCAGCCAGTGCAGTGCCACTGTATTGTCTGCTCACAGGCGGGCCGCTTGTTGCTTGCCTTCTGTCCTGCTGTGCAGAGTGCCTGACAAAGGAGCTCTTTTAAATATGGAGACAATCCTCCATCACTTGTGCTCGCACACGCTTTCTCCGATCTCTGTTAGTGCTTCTGTGAAGACCTGGCCTTGAGGCCTCTTTATCACACTGAATCAACAAGTGACAAAAATTAGTTATAGATTATGAGAGTTCATTTGTTTACATCTTTATTGAGTAGCAATGTCAAAAAGATAATCTAGAAAAACTCTTTATTTAGCGGACTTCAGCTGTGTGTTTAGCTGAATTTTATTACATTTTTTATTTAACAATATTTTACTTTTTTATATTATTCAAGGGTTATGCAGAACTGTGGATCAATAAATAAATCGAAATCGTTCTAACACATTTTGTAGATGAACCATATAATGTTTTAATGTCCAATAAAAATCAAATTCCACAATCTCAACAGTCAACATCAGGACAGTCTTATCTCCTCCCCCTCCCTTAGTACTGAAGGCCTTACTGGCAGCTTGGCAGAGGCCGTTCCCTCACGCGAAGCAGCGCAGAGTAGGGGCCCGGGCCCCAGACAGGAGCCCAAGCTGGTCTCAGCCTCCCAACATGTTGAGCTGGCCCGCCTTGGGCACAGCCAAATGGTTCTGCAGCTGCCCCTTTGTCCCCCTTCCTTAAGTAAACAAAGGACAGAAACAAATTAATGACCTACATTCACAGTGAAGCTCGCACTGCCTCCTCGCGCACACACAGACAGAGCAGTTGTCTACAAGCAGATGTTCACTTAGAACGCTGCAGATTGCAATTAATGATCAGCAACCAAAGGATACGCTTTTTCTGTTTTCTCTACAGCCGCTATCACACTGACGCCTGTCTGACTCAAACCACTGACATAGCAATGCATATAGGAGTTTAGTCTGGTGTGGGGGCAGCTTTAGAATAACAACTGAATAAATCTATACAGGGCTTTGAGGAAACTTTTTTGCTTCGTAGTTACTGTGGCAATAATTCCTCGAAGGTTAGCCATTCAAGATCATTATTGGCAACAGTTTAGTTATTTAGTAATTTGTAGAAGGCCTATGATAAAATCCCCCTTTGAGATGTATTTATCAAATATTAAGAAGCCAGTTCAGCAATTATCAGGCACGCTTGTCAGGTTGGCTTAATCTATAGAAGCACATTGATTTGTTTTCCAGGCTATATATTTCTAGTTGTACATAGCCAACTGCTGTGAAAGATTTGTGGCATCAGGCTCTCCACTAAGCTGGTGCACTTCTATTTACATTCATAAGGCATATTGAAATGTATGAGTTTTATTTTTTTCAATGTTAAAGGTTATACATGTTTTTTTGCCAAGACAAGTGACTAAAACCACCCATGACCTTGGTGGTTTCTAAGAGTAATATTAGTCTTTCTCAGACAGGGGACAATGTGGTCAAGATTAGGATTGAGCTTATTGCGTGTGTTTGGGGTTTACTGAAGGGACCATCTGTGGCAGTGGCCTAATAGACGCTGCTACTTGGACTTCTGAGTACAGGGGCTTTTAATGCATCTGTACATCAGGTTTACCGGGCTGCAACACATTAGCTAAAGCTTATTTCTTTACTGGAAAACTGGACTTGAGGAGCTTTGGAGGAAGACTATGTATGTGTGTGTGTGTGTGTGTGTGTGTGTGTGTGTGTGTGTGTGTGTGTGTGTGTGGCAGGGAGTTAATGCTCCACAAGCTGCTACCATTTTTTGTGTGTGCAGAATGCAGCCTACACCTCGGCCAGCGTGAGTGTACAAGCCACCATGCTGAGTCCACTCGCTCACAAGCATGTAAACAGGGATGCATATATGCGACTTACACCCACATCTCGATTCACAAGGACTAGATGCCAGAGCCTCCTGCACCGGGCCGTCTGTATCTCAACAAATGTGTCTACAATGTACAACAAGCAATAGTGTCAAGAGTTTGTGTCAGAAACAAAGAGTCACACAAAGGTTCAATTTCAAGATTCTTATAATTTATTGCAGTTTGCACACAATTTAAAAATGTCAACAACAGCACACACCGAAATTACAAAACTAAACACAATTAGAATTTACTCCCCTTGAGAAACACAAATAAAAATCCAACTATGATTGTCAAAGCTAAAAAAAAAGACTAAATCTGAGGAAAAATAAACCAAAAAGCAAATTTAAAAAAATCTCAAACGGGAGCAAATCTCTCAGAATTTAAATCAGCTTGTTTCCCACTGATTGTCCTCCTTTAAAAGAGACAAAACAAAAACTTTGATGACCCCCACCCTTTACCGCTCATAAACTGTCATTTTTCAAGTAAGCACAGCAAAAAAAGATGGAGATGTCTTTGTGAGGGTGGTTCGTTCACAGCACCACTCCCTGAACTTCACTCACACCATTTAAATAAGGGAACAACAGCCTGGACTACAGCAGTTTAAGGCGGTCAAGTACAACCAGAGCAGAAACAGCAGGATGGAAAGAGAACGTGAATATAACACAAACTGAGGCAATGTCACCCACACTGTAGCATTGGCAAAGTCTGTAGGTGCCACCAGCTGACAGGGTGACAACATATACCATCAAACCCTGTACATGTCTCTGAGGCTGATACTAGCGCCAAGAGGAAGAAAATGTGGATGTCTACATCAAACCAGGTCTGTTCGTAAACACTCGACCAAAAATGTATAGAAAAACTAAACTCCAGTGTAATATTCACATAGAAAAATTAAAAATTATTTCCAATTAATTTCCAATCACATCACATTTTTGATAAATTCAATAAATTCCATGAATTCATACACAATTTAAACAACTATTTGTCAATGCTTTACAGTATCAAATACTCAAAAATGTTTTAATAAAGGCATCTTTTCAGCAAAAAATCTGATTTTGTCTTTGAGCTTAAAAAGGTGCATTCAGACATGCCAATTCTTTCATCACAGAGTAAGGATTGTGTTTAAAACAGTCACTCCCACATGTAACATACACACTAGTCTCGGCTGAAAACATCAGCTCAGAGTTACACAACAAAAAAATCAAAAAGACTTCTTCAACATTCAAAATCCACAGACTTCAGCCTGGCCAGAGCCACACAACTGCACTAAAGACCTGAAGTGCCTCATGAGCAGTCATTAAGAAGTGGCCTGACTGTCTGCAGAGATGAGACAACATACAACAATGGATAAACACCAGTAGTGAACAAACAACGTACAGTAGTGAACACAATCGCACGCCTGAGGAAGAGCAGGAGGAAGTGCTGGGTGGACGTAGATCTTCAGAAGGTTACACACTAGTCGCACACTCACAAACATGCACAAAAACACACACACAGCAGAGAGATCAGTGCATATAGACACAGGCTTCAAATGCATCATCAGAACGCTACCACATCCGACTAACACATTCGGTCACATTCAGGAGCCCTGTGACAGGCCTACATCCAGTAAAAAATATGCTTTTATTGTCAAAAAATCTGTGTTATCCCCAAAACAAGAACTTAAAAAGGATAAGACAAAATCAAATGTTCATGCATTTCCCATAGTTGTGAGAATAATAGTTTAAAAGACTGCACCCTGGAGAAATATTCACAAAAAGTAGAAAATAAAAAAAGCCTGTTGTCAAATATTTGTTCAATTACATTGTGTACAGCAATACAGCAAATTCACATTTCATTTTAAAATATACAGGTTTGGACGTCATGCAACAACAGCAGGTCCCATTACAAAAGTAAATAAAATAATTATCATTAATTTAAAAATGTCAAGGATTTAAGTTTAACAAACTATAGTAGAACAATATACAACAACCTTAAATTAAATACCTTTTCAACAACAGATGTTTAAAGACTGCCAGCTAGATTTAAGAAAAACTTCTAGAATAACAATAATTATAATAATAATAATAATAATTTGTAAAGGTTTTTTTTAAAAATACTTCAAATTGATTGGAAGTAAAAAAAATGAGGCTGTGCATTGCATGAGTGTCAATAGTTTTTCTGTCAGTCAGTGACCGTTCCCCTTAACACCAAAGAGCTTAACAAGAGAGCGGGGAGCGCCCTATAACGACACCTCCATGCCACTAGAAAATTAAATTAATATACACAACTACACACACACTCACGCACCTCAGATGAGATTTTTGCCAGAGTAGTGCAGTTTCACACACGAGTGTGTGGTGGTGATCACAGTACCCGTTTAGTGTAATGGTTTACTTCAGTGTGTTCGACTGTGGAGCTAGGACTGATATGACGGCCAGTGTCGGAGCGGTGTGTCTGAGATACAACACCAATAAAACATAAAAACTCTTCAAAAGCATGACATTCTCACTGAGGCCTATGTCCAAAGACATAATGAAAACCACCAAACAGCTTACATCAAATAAAAATAAAGATAAAACAGATCCAAGAAAATAAGCTCCAGAAACACAAAATATTCAGTAGTAACATTTTCATGTGCTATTAAAGTGCAATTGAATGAGATCTGTGACATATGAAGATGAGAACATGAGTCACCAGATAACAAACTCAGCCATCTCTGTGTGACCGGCACATGCTCCCTGCCCCCTCTTCAGCCCAGTCCTTCTACTTCCACAGCTCCTGTGAACTGTCCTCTATCGCCCAGTCCCTGACATTGGGTAGTGCCAGAGGTTCACTTTTGACTGACAGTGAGTTGACCAGTTCACAATGAAACTTACGTATGTGTCGATAAAGGTCCCCAGACTGCGTGAAACGCCGCTCGCACCACTTACACGCATGTGGTTTCTCACGCGTGTGCACTACAGCGTGCCGGCTCAGGTTGTGAGAGTACTGGAAGCTCTTGCCACAAGTGGTGCAAGTGTAGGGCTTCTCCCCCGAGTGTGTCCGCTCGTGCCGTTTGAGCGTGTACATGCAGGAAAAGGTTTTGCTGCAGATGGTACAGGTGGGCACGTTGACGTCTCCGGCGGGCTTGGAGCGGATGCCCTCCTGTTCCCTGAAGTGGGAGCTGAGGTGGAGCTGCAGGATGTGAGGGGAGGGAAAAACCTTGTTACACAGAGGACACATGAAGATCTGTGTGTGCGGGCCGGACAGCATGTTGGACACATAGGGCAAAAGAGAGCTGTCCATACTGGCAACATCAGCCTGGCTGCGCTCATTTTCACCACCCAGAAGGTCCTCGTCGTCAGCCGAGGCAGGGGCCTTGTCTTCTCGCTCCAGCTCCGAAGCCAGAGAAGCCTCACGCAGTGCTGACAGATGTGCCTCCAAACCCAGCCTCCTCTGGGCTGACAGAGGACCCCCCACCATGTGGTGGCCCAGGACCCCGTTGGTGGTAGGGGCCGTCACCTTGGTGAGTCCGCTGTGCTCCATATCGTAGTCTCCCCCTCCCAAATCCTCGTCCTCATCTGAGGCCACACCCCTCTCCACTTTGACCCTGACGGCCAGAGGGCTCTGCAGGCTGTCCGGTGTGGCTGCCCCGCTGAAGTAGGGTGGCTGATGGCTGCTGTGATTGGTGCTGCCTATGGGTTTGACAGACAAGTCCAAGACACAGTCGGCTGTGTCGTTGGACACCCTGCGTCTGCGGTGGTCTCTCCTGGAGCTGACTGAGCGAAGGGACCTCTGGGACAAGGAGCCTGTGGAGCTGGTGGGACTGCCGGCCGGAGACAGCAGCTTCTGCTCCGCCAGCCTCTCTGCACTCTGGGTCTCCCCGTTAGCAGGACTAGTCGGAGCCATGGCGGGGGTCCCCGTTCTGTCTGTGGAGGGCAGTCTCAGCCACAGCGGCGCTCTCTCCGCCTTACCTTCCTCCTCTTCATCACTGTGCAGCAGATCAGCGGTGGTGGGACGTCCCGTCGAGCTGTCCGATAGACTGTCGGCCTTATCAGAGCAGCTGGAGCCTCCGTCGTCCTCTTTGCGTGTGCTGTCTGCCTCGGCCGTGGCCTTCTGCTTCAAGCGTTTCTTACACACCTTCACGATGTCATACATGTGCAGGTAGCTGGCGGCGGCGAGCACATCCTCTACGGGCAGGTCCTGGAACTGCAGCTTGCCCTCGTACATGAACTCGAGGAGCAGGGAGAAGGCCGGGGCCGTGACGATGTCGCTGTTGAGGTGCACCACGTCTCTCTTGTCCAGCTGGTCTTTGTAGAAGAGGTGAAAGTACATGCTGCAGGAGGCCAACACGGCGCGGTGAGCGCGGAACTGGGCATCACCCACCAGCACGGTGGAGTCGCACAGGAAGCCCTGGTGCCGCTGCTCGCTCAGACACTGAAGCAAATGTCTGCTGTGGTCTGGGAACTCCATCCTGCCGTCCTCATAACCTGCACACAGAAAGAGACCGGCGTGAGAAACACTTATTATACACTCAAAATTTATAGTCCATGCATGGTTCTTTTAGAGATTTGGTTATTTTATATTGTTTTTAAATTTCTTGATTAATGTGTACAATATTACACCTGGCAACATCTACTAATATAGATTTAGAGAATTTAAATTCAACACCTTTTTAAGTGTTAACTTCACTGACAGCTGTGGGTATAATCACCTCAAATAATCACCTGTTTAAAACAAACAACCATAAAGAAGTGTCAAAGTCGACAAATCACTCGTCGTCAAAACACAATTACAATCCTCTGAACTGAGCTCAGTGATAAAGACAAACAGATTGATGGATAGCAACAGAGAGTACTTCGGGCCAACATTTTTTTAAATGCATGTAGAAAGACTAGACTATCAAAATACAAATTCTGATGTTTTCTCTTATATAAAAACAAATAATTATCCATATAGTACATGGGTGAACAAGGGTATTTGGCGTAATTTAACGGCATGCATTTCACAAAATAATTATTTCTTCAAAAATATTCTACATTTTTTTATTTGCTTGAAAAAATAATAATGTAATTACATATTTATGTAATAAAAACACCTCAGGTAAAGCTTTCTTCTTATGTGATAATACTGCTGTTTCTTCTGCCTTCTCTGGCTGCATCTCTCTAACTCCTCTGCCTGCACTCCTGGATTGTCGCTGCTCCTACGCTGGTTATTTTTATTAACCCACTTTGGCCTGGCTTGGCACAGCCCTTTTAGGTAACCGGCTTTCAGCTGCACACGCTGTCCTCACATACACACGCACAACAGCCTACCTACTAACCACCTCCACAGACTAAGTCGAACTGCAACACTGGCCAATTGAAATAGCACTGTTGAAAACAAACCGGCTTGTCCCTCGTTTAACCTGCGAAGGCTTTAAATGCGAGATTAGACAAGAGGAAAAAAAGAATCAAACTGCACTAATACTATTGAGCTGTCCATAAAAGGATACAATATTGTAGATAAAATAAAACTCAAAATCAACCAAAAAAGAAAATATAATGTGAGGATTAAGTCCCACCTGTTAACCAAGTCGATTTGTCCTGTCTGAGGAAATACATGGCTCCTGCTCTGCGCTGTGTTAACCAAAGCAGTTAAATCACCTCATTTGAATGACGCTAAACCAAGACTGTCCGGATGTGTGACTGCGTGTGTGCTGTCTGCCTGTTGTCTATGTGTGTGCTCCTGCCCTGGGGCTCGTACAGACTGCTTTTAATGAGGGGCTTACCGGGACAAGGGTGTACCCGCCCTCGGGCTACCCCCCGCCCCCCCCCCCCCCCCTGTCCAGCCAAGCCCCTCAGACACCTCCTCTTTTACTCACAGACCCTTCCTCAAGTACTTCTCAATCTTTACCAGAAAAAAAAGGCCCGGCACATCCGTCCCACGGTCCTCCCCACTTCTTACAGCCCACCACCATCCAAGAAGATAAGATTTACAATACAATCACTGTAAGTGCCCTGCTTGTCACAGCATCAATCCTAATCCTTAAAGATGGCTAAAAATAAAGTCGGACCGAGGCAACTCTGGGGAGGGAGACGCCGGGACATGGCTCAAGAGGGCAGCAGCTCGTCACCCCCGGACCAGCTAACCAGGGTCTGGGAGTAAGGGGAGGGACAGAGAGGAACAGCCCAGCCCGGGACGTCCAGGCCGGGGTAAGGCAGGGAGGGAGGCTTACCCACATCTGATCCAGCTGACGGGGGCCATATGGCAGCTGCTAGCCAGATAAAGAGATTAAGACTAGGAGGGAGTGCGATTACAGCTGTCTAGCCAATTCAGGCAGCTCAAATCTGCAACTTCTAAATTAGTCTCCTCTACTCCAGCCGACAGCAGGGGAGAGAAGTGGCTAGAGTGGCCCGCACACACTTTCAAGTAATATTATCAAATCTGCTTATGGGATTTTTATTTATTTAAAAAGTTGCAAAGCTGTATCAGTGTAGTAATAATATAAATGATACTGTAAAAACTTTAGATTTAAATATTAGGCTATATATATATATTAATTCAAATTCAAAATATTTAGAAATAACAGAAAACTAAGCTGATGTAAACATGTAAAAAAAAAAAGCTTCCTCAAACTCACCTTCTTTACAGTAAAACACAAACCCAAAACAGTAAAAGTCTTTGGAGTCAGGCACAACACAGTACCAACTCCCGGACTGCAATTACCCCTTTAGACAGGCAGCGTACAACACAAGTTTACTACTGAAGCGCTCAGCAGCAGTTTCTCACACAGCGCTCACAGCGGCTTGACACGGCACACAACAGATCCTCCACAACAAAACAAAATAACTAGCCCCAAACTCTCGCACACAGACACACACAAAACTGTACCTGCAGCAGTATGCATCAACTTGATTAACTCCAGTGTTGCAGGATATAGCCGGTCTCTGTGGCTGCCTCCCTCTCTATCTGTCTGTCTTCGCTCGGTCTTTCTCTGAATCAATGAGTGGGTAGAAGAAGAGAAAGAAAAAAAGCACGCTGTTCAAACTGCGAGGGACAGATGCAAAGTGGAGGAGATGTTGGAGGGGGAACGAGATACCACCTCCCTCCTCCTCCTCCTGCTTCTAACTGGCGCTGATCGGCAGCCACGAACACACACACACACAAACTACACACACACTCGGAGCACTAACTCTCCCAGGCTGCCGCTGAGACTCACAATAAAGGAGCAGGGAGGGGTGGAGGGGGTGGAGGAGGAGGTGGGGTGGATGGCAGGCTGTCAGCTGCTCTGACATCATCCTCAGATGGAGATGCTACCTCCAGCTGTGCTCTTTCTACAGCCATATGCTGCCTCCTCTACACTCCTGCCACCAGACTCCGCTTTCATTCTACCAATACCAACACCAACACGCAACTTTGTCTCTCGGTTTTACCGGCATCCTCGCTGTTTTCTACCCCCTTTTTTCTTTCTTTCTGTAAAAAAAATACAATAACAGGCAAAAAAATGCAGTGGGATGCTAAGGAGGAATTCGAAAAGTCACCAATTCGACTACCTCACCACCACACTTTACAAGTACACCCAATAAGTTTCTGGCAAAAGTTTTTCCAGCATTTCTCATTTGAAAAACATGTCTAACTTCTTCCAGCGGCTTTAAACAAAAGACAACACACAGCACATTTGCAACTGACAGACTCACGCAGCTGATATTGTTTCCCACTTCTTTACGGTTCAGCGCCACTGCCTTGTCTCGTATACATTCACTCCCTCTCGTTCATTCACTCATTCATCCTCAGCCCCCCGGCACGGACCCTCAGGACAAGTGACATGGACAAAAATAAAATGAGAAAACAATGGAGGCAAATCAGGAAGAATCTAATGAGTGAACAGACTAAACAAAAGGTGCATGAGTAGTTAATAAGTCGTAGGCGTAATAAAAAAAACATAAAAATTACATAAATTGGCTTTTTGAAAAATTCAATATTATTTGTTCATTGGGGGGTTCCCTAAACTTTGAAAAACTTGTTGACGAAGCACATTCTAGAGTCTATTAATTTGGCAACAGTGCAATGCTGCTATAAAATGTAAGTTACAAGCAAAAACTAGGTGGTCAACATAATTACAACGCTATAATTCAGCTATTTTTTTTAATTATTGATTATTACGAGGGGAAACCTTTGCTGACAGAGCTTATCTAATGACTTATAACGCATTTATAAAACTCTTGCTCGGTGATTTGTATACTACTACTATATATTTTCTGATTTCTTTTTCTCATTTAGTGCTACTAACCCTTTCACTTTGTGTTTTACTTCTCTATAGCAGCGTGACAGTGAAATGATTAGAATTTGCTAAATGAGAAAAATACAGCAATAACTTTTGTTCAATTTTAACAATTTGACTCTTAACTTATATTTTTTTGAATTGTCTAACATCCACGAGCCGTTCACAGCGTCACCAGCAGACAAATTAGGTAAAACTTCATCGCTACAACTTACGGACTAGGGGGGTTCTGCTAAACAAGCTGTCAATGCAAGAATAAGGAAATTAATCGCAAAAGATATCTAGAAAGAGTGGCACAAACAGGCACTGACCCACGCAGCTAGCTATAGCCCGACCATTGCTAACAAAAGTAAAGCGAACAGGCGACAATATTGAGCTATTTACAGTTGTGCGTAAGGCCCGGCTGCTATGACAACAGCTTCTAAAACACCGCGGAGGGAGAACCAACATAGCAACTATTACAGCGCGGAGACAACACAGTCATGCTAAGGAAGATTTAGCTACTTTTTCCCCTCCGTAACCCACCCTCTCTCTCTCTCTGCTGAGCCTCCTTTAATCGGACTCCAGTATTAACACAAGCACTTACAGACAACAAGCTCCAACGTCTCCTTCGCGTCCACCGTCAGATCCCCTTCTTCCCCTCGGAGACCAAACTAAATTGAGTTTAGACTAATTTCCATAACAGGCTGCCGAGGTGAGCAGTCGCGGGGACGGGGAGTGTAGCACTCTGCGGCGGCCAGATGTTTCCGAGCTGTTGCTGCTCAACTCGGGCTGGGAGAGGAGGCGAGTTGACTGGCACGGCGCGGAAGCCAATGGAGCCGGCGAGAAGGAAAGTGAAGGCAAATTGGAAGCGGCCCTCTAACAGTGGAGAGGGAGGGATATATCTTGTGCTCTCGTCGGCGTAGGTTGACACCAGGCAAACACAACAGCAGCACTCACAGTGAGAAGGCAGGAAAGAAGAAGAAGCTGGGCCAAACCAACTGGTTCTGCGAGTCAGCGAGGCGGACTGGCGCAGAGCGAGAGTGTACCGCGGTGCGCTTTGGGTACTGTAGTCAGGACTGGGGCTGGGGGGAGGCGGAGCTGATGTAAGCAGGTGTACCGCTACCTTGACAGGAAAATAAACCTCTCTTTTCCGGTGCTCTCAACTTTACCATTGAATCCTAATACTCACAAATTATTTTTGTTTTACTAGTTACAACTAGGTTATAGACTACCGGTCAAATGCACTGACACATTCTGACACAAGTATTTGCATTTCCCCTTTGACCTATACCTACAAACAAAAAAATCGATACACATTTTAAGTAATCTGTGATAGTGTAATTGGTCAATGAAAACACTTAATATAAAAGTAATAGGCAATGGGTACTAGTAAACTATAAAACTACTAATGGAGTCTGCGGCAAATGTTTGACAAAATGTTGTATATAGTGACTGTGTTCAACTGTAGTGACTCTTGTTTAACCTGTCATCAAGAAGTGTTGAGTAATCTCATGACAGGTGTTTATGTACAGGACTTATACAGGGCACATTGTAAAAATACCAGTGACTATTCAAGGTCCTCACCCCAGCGTTGATGCCAGAAGTAGTAGATGTCTTTAGAAATATGTTAACTGTAAATCATAGAGACAAAAACCTCAATCAAACACCTGACATGGTAGACCTGACAGCAAAACTTTGGGCAGCTCTGGTCGTCCAAGTGAGACTGTGGCCGATTTGCATCTCCTAAACCTGCCCCAGTAAACTAATTGGCGTTACTAATGGCTGGATGAAGTGCAGCTCTGTATGGTAATGAATTCACACAATCCGGTGTCATAGCTGAAGGATTTGTTAAAATGCAAATGAACAGTGACCCTGTTATGTGTCTATCAATTTGGGGAACCACGTTACCAGCACATTACAATGAGCCCCTTGTTCATGCAAGTATAACCAATACAATTATGCCCCAGGCAGGCTTCGTTCAGCAGCATGGGATCACACAGAAAGTGGATTTAAACATTCAAAACTAGCTAATTTAGGCATAAACTCTCAAGATACCTTATACACACCTTTACGGTAATTGCAGAATTACTGAATATCAGGATTTTCATACAAGAACGTTATAATCTGCTGTGCCTACAGATGTGTGAATAGGATGAAAATATTATTGAGACATTTTCTGAACTTTTGTTTTTGAATACAAATAATATATTGGTCCAACAAATGCCAGAAAGCTACTGCCACATTTTGGCTTATAACAAAGATTGTGTATTGGTCTTTTTATATCAATGTATCTAAAACGTATGCTCAGCTGTCTATACAAATGTGTGAATTAAGATGACTTTGGAACTCTAAAGAAACAATACAATGCATGTGAATCTGTTTGTTTGCAAAGTTTATTCTACTCTCTACCTCTGGAGGTCGCTGTAGATCCCATATCACTGTCTGGTTTACTGCAGCTGCATATAAGGTTATTGGGGTGATAGTTTCAGTCCACCCCGCATAGTTTACATGTATCCAGATGTAACTAAATGATACATCAAGTTATACAGATAAAATGTAAGATCAAAAATTTGCTCACTGAATATGTACAATCAACTAGTCAACAAGTCAACTACGTTTAACTATGTGCCTCCTTCTGAACTAGCCCACAGAAAATCAAACATTCTGGTTATTTCTGAGGGAAGACTTGATTTTCTTCTTGTCCTTGCCAGTATTAATTATGTGTTTCTTTCTTTTTACATTGAAAGAAATGTGGTGCAAACATCTGTCAGAAGGCACATCTGAAAGTGGTCTATGATGATGTGCTAATGGCTGTACCCTACACACGCACACACACACACACACACACACACACACACACACACACACACACACACACACACACACATATATACTGTATGTTTTCAAATGCCCATCACAGACAAAACACACATGTTTACATTCAAATTGCAGCTGCTATAATTGTAATTTAAGAGCTGAATAAAATAAATGGCTCGCACAAAAGTCATTTACAGAGAGAGGCCCAGCGGTTTATTCTTCATCCATGTACGGCAGCAGCAGGGGGTCAAAATAAAAGCCATCAAATAAAAGCCAAAAAAGCAGACTGCAATGAAAACATAAAGACCTCCTCTATGACAGTTGACTTTTCTCACCAGCACGTGTTTCCTTAACAACGTTGGTCCTTTCAGTCAATTGCTCATATTACGGGTTCTCACTGAGTGTAAGATCGATTATTGAAAATGCTTTTTATAAACAGTCAAACTTAACTAAGCATGAAGAATGACATGTGTAACCAGCTACAAATCTTAGTTGAGATCACAGGTCAATACCTTTTCAGTACACAGTAAGAGAGGATAGGGCCTATTTGTCACTAGTGAAGTCCATCTAGTCCAATTGTGCTTTTGAAACATGCAGGGGTCTATTTTGGGCCAGTATGCTCTCCTAACATGAAAGTCTATACAGTAAAATTGTCTACTCTACACATATCTTAATGTTTATTTCATTTCAGTTTATGGATTCTACAGTATAATCCACCAATAAGTCAAGATAAGATTGTTCCTCAACATCCAACGGTGAGATAGATTTTTCTGCCTAATTTGGCTCATCTGAAATCTCTATTGCACAAAAGCAGAGTTGGACAAACTTTCTCTAATGTTAGTGTATTTCCACATTTAGCATCTCTCACCCATCTTTATTGTGTGATCCACTCCGAGAGAAAGGTGTACAAACTCACACTTCAACTGAACATACCGTTGGAAAAACAAGGAACTAACTTTCAGCTAAGATTTCACCAACCCATTGTGTCGTCATGTTCAAGACCGATTTCTACAGCTTTCTTGTGTTTGTTTAGCTCATTGTGGGAGGAAGCCGGTCCATAGAGTTTAATGACAGGATCATCTGCCCCAACGTGGCTGCTGTTGTAGGCGGTCTGGAATGCCGCCATTTTTACTGAGTGTAAAATATTCATGAACTATCAATGGTCGCCCATCTGACTGGCTGGCGAACAGCTGCTGGGTCTCTGTGCCTCTAGAGGTGCAGCATCTGTCCGTTTTGGAGAAGTGAATGTGCGCTTGTGTAGTGCGTGCTTGAGCTTAAACGCTTGTGTGACGTAAAATAAATAAATAAATAAATATAATACAAAATTTTTGAGTTTTGAAGACAAGTTGAGTTGGTGTGCTTGGGCGTCTCAGGGGCCCAGACATTAAGAGAAACACTTTTCTATCTCCAGATGGTGGGGATCATTTTCTCAAAGGGATTTTTTTCAGAATGCCTTGTTGTCAATCAGATATGTCTCTCACACACTTAAGGCTGCTGTGCTCAATGTGTTAAAGCAAATGCATCTTCTTGTTATTTTTCTATACGTATATATGTTTTATAGGTTCAGCATCAGCACAATATCACAGCTCGTGGATATATGTGCATGTGTGGGTTGTTCTCACCCATGTATATGAAGTGAAGAAGCTGTGCGGCTTTGGCTGGGGCTCTATGATGGACATCTGGAAGCTAAATTGGTTAATGGCGCCTCCGAGCCAACTGTCTGGATGTGCTGGGTGTGTAGGTGTGTGTGTGTTGTAGAAGAGCAGTAGGGGGCAATACATCTGGCCAGACGTCCTGCCACAGACACCCACCCCGCTGGACATGCCGAGGCTTTGTCTGTCCAAATTTAAAATCTTCCTCCATACAAAAGGGAGAGTTTGTTAGATCCTTGTACAATGTGTCTAGGCAATATTTAATCTTAAGATACTCATTCATCTCATTCTGATTAGAGTTTGCCGTTGACTGAACCCTAACCCAGTGCCTATGGGCATTAAGCAGGGTACACACTGGAGAATTGCGAGTTCATAGGGCTGACGTACACAACTGATATCCATGGTCACGTTTGTGAGCTTGAAAATGCCTCTGTCTCACAATAGTAAATACTCCAGATGGTGTCCTGAGTCCCAAAAAAAAAAATCAAACATGTCCTCATTGACTATTACTTTTTTTGTATATATAATCAAAATACACTTTTCTTTCTGCCAGAAAAACAGACCAACATGAGCAGACAACTTGAAACTATGTAATAAAATAATGTAAAATACTCTATGTGAAGCCAATTCAGAACTACCAAGCACAAAAACATTTCCCTGTGACATTCTAGACAGTGCAACAATATGAACACTGACAAAGCTTTGAATAAACTCATCCCAGCACACAACTAACATCCACATCCAGGCCAAGAGTGCAAACAGGCCAGTCTGATCTGTGCAAATCTTTATAGTAAGATCACAGAGATGTGGGAGATTATGTTGAAATGAAAGAAGCTACTGTAGCCGCTGGTTTGACAGAGTGAGTGGCTGCCTGTCTCTCCACATCCAGATGTCAGAGCAACTCGCCAACAGCTGCGGCAGGAAATGAGCCCCCAGGCACTCAAAGGGCTAATACTGGTCCACAAAGGAAGGAGGGGGCAAAACAAAACATGCAGACAAGAAAGAAGAGAGGATGCAACTCGCTTTTACAACCACCATACAAGTTCTGCAGTGTTGTCATATGAAGATTATGAAACAGTGTGAAGTATTATATATGAATATTGAATAATTAATGGTAAGATTGTGTCATATATAGGTTCCACGGTACCAAGACTTTTCTACATACAAAATATGTAGACATATAAAATACAAATTTTATTTGTATGTATATATATATATATATATATATATATATATATATATATATAGTTGCTATGACCAACCAACCAATGGGAAAAAGGCTTTCTTTTAATAAAAGCTTCTAATTGGTCAAAGCCTAATATTACATCCTCATCAATTAAAAGGATAAATAACACAACATGTTGGTATGTAATAATGTTGTAGCTGATTCAATAAAATATCTCCATTATAAGAAGTGTGTGTCCATTTCTCTGAGATCCATAACTTTTACAAAGCGTTTATATGGGCGTTTGTGTGCCAGCCTGCCAGCCTGTCTGCCACTGTGCCAGCCCCGAGCCAGCGGGAACATTTGCCTTGTGGCTCCAATTCCCAGGAATGCCTAACCTGCGCCAGCTGTTGAGAACATGTTACCTGTGCCAACAATGCACCGGCTCTGCCCACCACATCAGTTGCCACTCCGTCTCCATCTGGGACTGGGCGCTGGATGGGATTAATGTGTGTGCCTGTTTGTTTGTCTCTAGCTCATTGTGTCGTTACCTCTGCGCACATCTGTATTTGCTCTCACATCTGCACACATGACTGCACAGCCGCTCTCATGTGTGGAGGCGCAGGGTGCCAAATTGTATATGTAAAAGTGTGGGTCCATACTATGTGGGTTGTGAGTTTGTGGGTGCCAGCTTTTGTGTGTGCGTCTCCATCTGTGTGAGCTGGGCCTCGCCTGCATCTGGAGCAGCGCTGAAGAGCCTTTCCAACAAGGCCAATGGCAGCCAGCCTGCCAAACAGCCCAGATGTTAGTGCTGTAGGCCTCAGGCTAAATGGAGGGAGCTGCACTCTCATTATTCAAGCCTAGTAAATTCACAAGTGCTAGGTTTTTTATTGATGAAGAAAGCAAAATTTAGAGCCAAAAACAAAAAATAAATAATGGATGAATTTGTAATTTGAAACACAATAAATTGTATAGAATACAAAAAGTTGCTTAGTTTGTAGCATGTTTTTGTGTTGTCAGTTTTAAATGAATTGTTTGTGAAGGACACTTAAACCACTAAACACTTTTGGAGCCTCCACCAAGGCATTTACAGATATATCCTTACTTCAGACAGTGACATTTTTTTCTACATTTGTTCTTTGGCATATAACATCTGAGCATTAATTTTTGAGTAATGTTACTGACAAACTAACAAACATCAACCATGACAAACATTTCATTTTGTCATTTTGTCACTAGGTCTGTGCTGTTGTCCCCGACAGCAAGGTGTATATTGACGAAACGGCCCCATACGTCTGCTACAACTGGCACCAACGAGCACCTTAATCAGACATTGTGTGATTTCTAAGGGTTTTTATATTGTTAACGAACAATTAAGAGGCGCCATCCCCAAACCATGACAAACATGGGAAGGGTCTATTTGACTTTTTTGATTTGTCTGGATGTTTGTGAAGAATATTTTTGCCAGATTTAGTAAATTTCCCTAAAACTACATTCTTTTTTCAGCCTATAGGGGGCGCTGTAGAGGTAACTGGCATCATATTGGTCAGATGTGTTCAGGGGCCGGGGGGTAATTAGGTATTTCAGGTTTGAGCCTGATCGGGCAAAGTATGTGCAAGTTAGAGGCTGTCAAATATACCTGACCTCCCTAATTCAATTCAAAATGGTTGACTTGTTTGTTGTAGTGCGGGGTCATAATAATATTTTATGTTGGGTACACTGTGGAGAATCACTGTACCAAGTTTCATAATATGGTATAATTGAATTTAATTAATTATCACATCTATAAACAAGTTTCTCTTTCTTATGGATCTGCTACAAAATGAGGTTTAAGGTTTGTACACTTATCTATTTACTTTAAACTAAAATGTTATATACAGTATGTGGGTTGACGACTACCACATGTGATGGCATTAATGAAAGTATATCTCTTTATTAATTAACACAAGAGCTCAACATTTGTGAGTTGATTTGTAACAACTCTGGTGAACAGTGTGGAGTCAGGCAAGCGTCTCTGTTCTCATCTGGCTTGGTTTCAGACAGACAGTCTTCTGGGACGTTCTGTGATAGACTCATCACTGAACACTGATGGAGGGGCATTTTATTGGCCTTTTCTCGCATTCTGACAACAGATGGGCTCTGCAGACAAAGAAGCAAGACAAAACACAACCATAATGAAGCTATACAGCCTATTTCCTACATATTCTGGTTTAGTGCTACTATTTTTACAGTAACATAGTCAATGAGTGTCAAATTTAAACTTCAGGCTTACCTCGATTGGCCTTTTTCTGGATTTGAAACATAATCTATATTGTAGTATGATGCCAGCCAGACTCCCAGGAGAGGCTCTGAAGACAACAACAGTAAACATGTGGTGAAAAGACAAATGTGTCAAACTGCAGTGTACAGTTGAATGTCAGTTCTGCTCACTGCTGGTTTTTGATGCAGCAGACAGACTGATGAGGCACATCACTGGCATCCAGAGCAGCTCAGAGAATACTTTTAAGTGGGAATAATGTATGCACATGCTCACTGCACTCACAGTGCCTTCCTTGTGCCTTGGGATGCATAGGTTGCCAGGCAACAAGGTGTCCTACAAAAAAAGTTCCCCGCCTGAAAACAGTTAGATCTGAGTTCAGCATCGATCAAAGTTAATGGCTGCACTGTACTCGACTGAACTTTTCTATTTTGGGCCACACATCGAGTGACTACAGAGTCATATTTCATGC
Organism: Philypnodon macrostomus; assembly: GCA_036025475.1. Taxonomy (NCBI): domain Eukaryota; kingdom Metazoa; phylum Chordata; class Actinopteri; order Gobiiformes; family Eleotridae; genus Philypnodon; species Philypnodon macrostomus. The sequence goes on from JAVQKC010156541.1 coordinate 25,571, forward strand.
ACTACACATGATAGTGCCCATCCCTGGGAGTTGTGCTGCCTAATACTTTGTGTGTGTAGAGTTATGACTTCAGCAAATGAATATCTCAGATTTACTACAACCAAACAGTGTGTACTGTACTCTAATATATTGAATTATAAATTCCACAATTCTACATTGTATTTATAAATATACGTATTAGTTCTGAATAACTTCACTAACTGCATGTAAACAAACACTGCACAGTTTTCTCTAAAGAGCATGAGATAATATAACACCAACAACATCAACACTCTACTAGTGTTAGAAGTGAAGATTCCACACTTCAGCCTCTCTCCACTGAAAAACATGCCCTCTGGGATCATGTTGCTATCAATAAAGAACTCTTGGGAAGTAGGTTTGGTGGTAATCATTGAACACGATACAGTTTAGGTACTTTATACTCTAATCATTCAAAATGTGTAGCTTGATTTAATTTGTCTCTTTAGGCCAGTTGTAGAATCTAAACCAAGATGTTTGTGTCATGGTGTTCCCCAGAATACAGTATATGGCTGTAAGGTTAACTCTATTGTCTAAATATATTAAAACTTGAAATCCACTGAGGTGTGCATGCAAAGCACAAACTATTGATCAATGTTGGTGGTCTCCTTTAGGATGGTAATGAAAATCGGATTAGTGGTATATGTCTATCTAAAGACACACGGATACTGCTTATTTATAGATACTAGTAAAATTGAAATACACTCAGCCACCAGGCCTGTAAATATTGAGCAAGCATTCGCTGCACTTTACTGCTCTGCCCAATAACCATCTGTCTAGAGGTCACCTTATATCCAGTTTGTATGATCACACATACACACACAGGCTGTACTGCTAATGCTGAACAGTAGCACATAAGGGTTTTGTTGTGAGTGGGTCAAACAAATTAATCTTACTCTGTCTCTTTTATTTTTACAGAAATTGATGAAGATCGTCTCCCAAACCAGTTATACAAGGTAATACAATTCATTTAGTGTTTGAGTTTAACATGTCAGTATTGTGTATCTCAATGCTTCAGGCTGATTCATTAGTGTTGATATTTTGCAGGCAGCTTTATTGAATTCACCTCGACAACGGAGGAAAGGTCAGAAGGGGACACCGACAATGAAAGGTACAAAAGTCTCTGCACTCATCAGAAATATGTTCTCGCATTTTCACAGAAGCATGTTTGCTGGAATTGGAAAGAGGTCATTTAAGTAACGCATCTCTGAGTACTCTGACTTCCCACCCTCATGCATGTGTTATAGTATAGTAAATGAATGCATGAATTGGCCATTGTTCAGGGTGAACCCCACTGAAGGCATATTGAAGCTAGGCTTGGCTTTGGTCAACGACGAACTGTAACAAGAATAAATGCAGAGGTTGAGTGAAAATTAATCTTGAGTGATACCCACTAGAGTACAAGTACATGCCTGTCTATGATATATGGTATTGTACATTGTTTTATAATGCAGATTACTGTTTATATTCCAGATAAACGTGGCTAGGGATTTTTGGTTTGTTTCAACCTGAAAGTAAGTAGTAGTAGCTCTAAGAATGACCCCATGAGAAATAGTTGAAGCACCAAGGTCGGTATTTATTAAGGTTTATACATTACAGACATCAGGACAGAGCAGACAATAGCAGCACAGAGCAGAAGACACAGGAAGGGTCAGGAAGTGCATAAGACACAGGAAGGGTCAGGAAGAGTCAGGAAGGATCAGGAAGAGTCAGGAAGAGCAGAAGACACAGGAAGGGTCAGGAAGAGTCGGGAAGGGTCAGGAAGAGTCAGGAAGGATCAGGAAGGGTCAGGAAGAGCAGAAGACACAGGAAGGGTCAGGGAGGGTCAGGAAGGGTCAGGAAGGGTCAGGAAGAGCAGAAGACACAGGAAGGATCAGGAAGAGCATAAGACACAGGAAGGGTCAGGAAGAGCAGAAGACACAGGAAGGGTCAGGAACTGTCAGGAAGAGCATAAGACACAGGAAGGGTCAGGAAGGGTCAGGAATGGTCAGGAAGAGCAGAAGACACAGGAAGGGTCAGGAAGAGCAGAAGACACAGGAAGGGTCAGGAAGGGTCAGGAAGAGCAGAAGCAGGACCAAAGCTGGTCACAAGTTGGAGTGAGCACTCATGTTGCAGGCCCCAGCTCCTCTCAAAAAGCTCTCTCTGCTTGTTGTAACATACCTATATAGGATCTCAAAATAGGTAGTCAAACTACAGATTACTTTCAATATACAGAAAGTCTAGGCGTCACTATCTTTAGCATGAGAAGGGTTACAGTGTGAATTCCAGCCATAGACTAAAAGATTATTACAGAGACAAAAAGTCATTGTTTTTATCTCAACATCGCATTTGCTAAGAGTTTGAGGATGTGTGTGAATAAATACAGAAACAGGACCTAAGGTATTTGTCTCTACTTCCACAGCTTCCAGTTCTCTTTTTAAAATGATAACAGAACCTCCCTCATATGAAGCGCCAGAGCAAAGACTGTGCTATTCCTGCTATTTTCTGTGTGTCCTCAAATACATCTCTCCTTTGTGACTTTGAGCTTTTGACTTTTGCAGTTATCGCTTGTGTTCTTGTTTGTCTCTAGAGCTGCAGTTTCTGGTGGAGCATCATTTGTACCGGCAGCAGCAGCAAGGCGCGGGGGACGAGTGTTCCTCCGAGAGCTGCCTTTCGGACCGGCCCAGCCCCGACTCTGTCCCGGTTGGAGAGGAGCTCCCACACGACGACGAGGCCACGGTGGAGGCCTTTGAGAAACTGCGCTGCCAAATGGAAGGTCAGATTACTCAGACAGACTTTTTTAAATAAAGTATTTATTACATTGTGCAGCCATTGTCCATACAGCTGCACTGTGCACAATAACATATTTACACTTATCCCATTACATTTTATATTTTTATCCATGGGCCAGAAATAAAGAAAAATTAAGTACATACACAGTAAGCCTTGTTTTCAAGCTTATCGTCACAAATTGGTTTAGGTGTTGAGAATATGCCAGAGGAACTTCAAGACCACCCTATACAGCTATAAAGCATCCAAACTGCTGATTGGGGATATCTAATCTTTAGGTTGTTTTTGAATAAACATCACACTTGTTTCAGTATTCTCTCTATTGCAAGCCTCTTTTGTGATCAAACCTTTGCCCACCGTCCAATCAGACATGAATCACTAGCTTTTTTTAACCTCACAATAAGTACTTAGCCACCTGAGCTAACAAACATTCATCTAATTTGCCATTGTTGGAACTCTGGGAATATACAGAGAGCTGGGACGTGCTGATTTTTAGCTTGTGATGCAAAAAAAAGGGGGCAAGATTGCGTGTACTTTTTGCTGTTACAGACCAGTGGAGCCCTTCCCGACTCTCCTCTCTGTGGTTCATGCATTTTAGTTTCAGTGCCTATACTCAACATAGTTTCAACTACAGTAGAAGATGATCCATAAATGCATGACTGTGGCCCAATTCATTTCCCTTGCGCAAAAGGCATATGAACTACAAAAGCAGGGAGGAGAGAGGGCCTGATTGGGAGGATTTGAGAGCACATCAGAGTGCTTGAAAAGAGAAGGATAACAAGGTCAGTGTGAAAATGACTGTTGTTCCACAAGAGGCGTGAGGCTGCTGAGAGTGGGCTGTAGTTCATTAACATTAGAGGAATAGTGGAGAGTTGAGTAAAAACTGGATAAAGTATATAATGAAAGAACTATGGGCTATGGTAATGGATGAAGGTGGTTAAGAGTGAATAAAATATAGTAACTTAGAGAAGACTGTACATTTATGCATATCACATTCATAAGGGGATGCCAATATGCAGATTCAATGACATTGCTAACATTTAGGAGCCAAAAACCCTGTGGTAGACCCATATTTTTCACATGCCGGGAGAGATTGATCGTAAAAAATCAGCAAATCTTTTGGAAATGAATGCTTTAGATCTTACAATTTTGTCCGTTGTCAGGATTCAAAATAGGAGCACCCAGTCAATCCATGAAGCAAATTGCTAATAACCAAACAAAGCCAATGCACCATTCAAAGTCACAGTAAATAGCATAATTTAAAAGCTAATGTATAACAGTTATAATAGAGTACTTACTGGTCAGTGATCATGCTTGGACAGGTCTGAGCGCTTAAATGTAATTTATATATGGCTGGTCTATTTTTTAGTTGTTCACTTTGTGGCCTCAGTGGTGTAATGGATTTAAATGTAATGGCATGATGAGTTTAGCAGCCTGATGATGTGCTAGTATAAAGTAGCTTAAAATTGAGTTTGCAGTCCGGATAACAAGAGAAGAAGACATAGAGACAAAGCTAAAGGGAGACAAATCAATGGCCATTAACACTAGACCTGCTGAGTGTAGCAGTCATCTGAATTGTCTCAGTGTCGGTAAATAACTCATAAATGTCACAGGATATTGATGGCACACAGTGGGCGGCTTTCCTGGTCCTATTTGTGTTGTTTTGCCACAAATGGATGTTGACAATGGCATGGATGGATCCACCTTTGAGGACACTAGACAGAACATACAGGTTTAATTAAGTTCAAACAAGACCAGAAAAAGCCTAAAAACCAGGATTGAACCAATACTATATCAAGTCTGAACTGATCTAGGTTTAAAATAGGTCTAAGCTCTAAACCAAATGTAATAAACCCATGTTTAAACCATGTCTAAATCTAACATGATATAGTTTGTTTATGATCAGAGATGTTGACATACTTACTTCCTGTTTCATATAACTTTGTTGCTTGTGTGACTTGCAGAGTTTTCCAGGGAGAGTCTATTAGAAGGCGGAGGAGCTCTTGAGTGTCCCCTTGTTGTCACAGAGGACTGTTCTGCTGTTGCCAATGCTGCAGATCACTCGTCGAAACAAATCAACACACAACCAGGTAATCCCCTCGTGATCGCCTCTTCATTAGTTTGTGTCCAAATGAGGTGCAACAGGCTCGCTTCTGTCATCTCACACAAAGAGAAAACTGCCACAGGCAGCAAATGACAGCTCTTAGATGTTTGAATTGTTCATGATAATTGAGCACTCCCAATCATTTTCTCACACATAAAGCAAATTGTATTATAGTAACAATTATTATGGCGCTTTACATTTGAGTGTATAATTCATACCCTCCACACTCATACACAACACAAACATAGTATGGACAAGTATGGAAGATGGTTAAAGTGTCTTGCCCAAGGACACAACAGCAGCATGAACAAAAGAAATGAGGCGCCTCTCTGACCACCCCCATCACACTGACTAATGCAAACATTTCTAAGTAGGGATGATGGCTGGGTCTTGCCCAAGAACACAATAGCATGAACCATGGAGAGAGTGAACTGACAACTTTATGGTTAGTGAGCAATTCTGCTGTGGTTTAGACTTAAACAAGAACAAAATGTATTGACAACATTGTAAAACAAACATTAGAAATAATTCCACACATCCAGACAGACACCATGAATTAATATAAACATCATCCAGGCTATTAGTTTGATCGTTATACTTGTTAAATAATTGCAAGGCTGGTAAAATAATAGCATGTAAACACAGACATCTGTTTCTATGGATACTAAAGATCAGTCTGTCAACAAAAGGAATGTAACTTTAGTGCATTGGGCTGAATGAATCATCCTCTATCCACAGTGAGGATTTTAGTAAGTATGGATTTTGGCATCTATAGTGCAATGCTATGGTGTGCAGGGAAATGCATTACTTTACAAAACAATCTCCAATAAATACTGTACATATAGGCTAATAATATGTATCGTACTATTTAGATCACCCCACTGTGGATTATACAGTAAAACACCCCCAATCTTTCTACGTTTGCTTTATTTGTCATTTGCCGTATGGACAGAAAGCATTACCATTTTCCACATATATGTTCTTCATAGATGTCTAATAAAATAACCACATAAACAGAATCTCCTCCATGTTACATCCTATTGTGGGTGATTGGAAATAGATTCACCGTAAATGACCTCAATCTCAGAAAAGCACAAATAAAAGCACAGAGGCAGTGGTTGTCAAGAGAACCACTGAAGTCAGACACTGCAGAGTTGATCAACAATAACGACTGCGTACATGTCTGTGTATCAAAGAGAAACATTCTGATGTACCTAAACACTAAAGCAGATGTGTCCAGATGTTTGTTATAGATAAAAATGTGAACATGTGCACGGGTCTATTCACACACTAAGCTACACTCTTCGCTAAAGGGAGTTACTTTGGCTTCAAGAAACATTCATTTGAAGGTCATTTATCTTCAACAGATATAATGAATAACACACGAATAGCTTAAAAACATGTTGATGACATACTGAGACGCAGTATGCATTTACTGTGACTATGAGTGTGTATTTACCATTAATGTTATTTCTTGTCTGAATGTTTTTTTATAGTGATTAAAGGAAGGTTTGAATGAATAAAATAAAAACACACAACACTTATTTCACCACATTTCTTGGTGGTTTTTCTTCACTCACTGAGTTCAAACCACTGTGAACGACAAGAGCTAAAAATTCATTTCTCATACCACATTGTTCCAACAGATTCCGTTTTATTCCTATGTTGTTTTTGATACATTTTTGTCTCCGCATTTTTCAGACACAAAAGTGGCATCATCCAGCGCGAGTCAGCCGTCAGAGGCAAAGACAAAGAAATCCAGCATGAAAAAGGAGAAATAGGCCTCTAATCTTGTGCTGCTATCAGCCCAACACAATCCACTCTAATACATCAGGGCATCTACAAACCAGGCCTTAGTTACCACCTCAACAATAACAACGGCCTTCTAAGCCTATTTAGTGTCAACGACATTGTGTAAGGGCCAATGTGTATTTCATTCAGTTGTTTTCTAAAGCTCCCATACACTGAACATAAAGTATAGTCGCTGTGGAGAGAAAATATATTTATAGTTGAACACTCACACAATCATCATTCACCACTGTGGCTTTTTTTTTTTTGCTGATCAAAATTAGATTTCACTTCAGGAATATCTGCAATGTGCCATTCATTATTTGGTCCCATTTTCAAGCAATAAAAAATACCTCAATGGTCACACACACAAAAAAGGCTGCTTCGGATACAATACAAAACAAAACATTGCACCATGTCTCTATAAAAGTCTATACAGTTGCTGTTATCTTTCCAGAGTTCACTAAAAGGAGCGGAACAATTTGGCTATGTGCATTTGAGAACGTGCGATACCAAAAACAAACATTTCAGAATTTGTTTTTTACTTTTGCTAGCATTTTTCTACAGTGCACAAAGGTCTGGACTAACAGTCAACACAGCACACAGATTTGTATTATAGTTTAGTTGGTCATCTTTAAATGTTACACTTGGCAGTAAACGTGTTAGTAGAGACTTCATATATTTTGGGTTGATATGCATTTGGTACATCCTCTTTTAAAATCCAGTTCCAGTTGGCTCCTGGCATCAGACACCTTCATGCATGGCTCAGAATGTACAGCATTTTCAAGAAGCAGATGTTTTCTGTGCTTCTTTTTATACAGGGACTAATTCAAACATGTACATTTTAAAGACTGGGTGTATCACAATTATAAAAGTCTTCTAGTTTTGTATATGTTCATTTTAAGTTATAGGTTTGTGTTCTCTGTCTTGAATGTGGCATTACTATGTACTTATATGTGACAATCCTTCTATCAACTTTACACTTGATTAATGCATCTGAACAAAAATACATTTAAAGTCATGTTCCCTTCAACAGTTTGTTAGACCTCTAAAGGAAAAGACCACTATGTCCACACTAGGCAACAATAATTAAAAAACATTCCTTATACAAACGTAGTCTTTTTCTCTGCAATGTACAGTATACAAATTATACGTCCTGTTTGTTCAGTTCTGGGTGTTGTATCTATCAGATTAAATTCAGAGAGTTGTATTTCAGATTTACTTGAATTGATTGGCAATTATGTCTGTAATTCAATTTCTTTGATACAATAAAGTCTTTAAATTGGTTCTTGGCCTGTTTTACTGTATCTCAAGAACACGGCAGTATTTTTTCTCTTGGCTGACAGCCACACACTATTTATAGAAAGCACTTACCTTATTTGCCGTGTGTTGGGGGTTTAGTATGAGGTGTCCAAAAAGGATCACCTAAATAAGACCACTATATTCTGACACCGCTGATTGGAAAAAGGTTTTGGCTCTTACTTGATCCTAAAATAGTGCCTCCATGAATAATTGAATGACCCTTGGAGCATAAAACATTTTTCATAGTCCTGACTGAATTTCAGATGTATTTAGTCAGACTGCACAATTTAATGAGATCTATAGATTGCTGAGCTCTAGCAGCTGCAATGTTTATCATTTTGATGCTGTTTTTTGACCTGAAAGCATTTCCGCCTCCATCACCTCCAGTAATGCCGCATAAAGCTCCTAAGAGTTAGATGCTTAAATATTGGATTGAAAGATACAGATCATCTTATAAATGTATGTTGTTGGTATTTCTTGCTAAGATAAAACAATTGGGCATTTATTAATCTAAACTGACATCCAAGACCTAACGTGAGTATCAGTGGTGTGGGGAAGTGCCTGTTGTGAGAGTGTGTATGTCAAAGTCCAATTCAAAAGAACACAAAAGGACAATGACTGTGGCTGCTTGATGAGAGAGCCATGGTCTGAAGCCTCCAGCCACGCCCATCTTCAGGTGCAGCTCCTCCAACTGCAGGACCTGATTGATTGGAGCTTGGAAGGAGGAGAAGAGAGCCAGCAACCAACATGGAACCGAAAAACAGCACATAAGATCTAGGGGCCGTCACATTCTATTCACACATTCTTTTTACAGAGATAAGAGGATGAGGTATGGTATTAAAGTACAATACCCCTCTAGCACCTCATACAATATACAATAAACATGCAGTGTGTGTATGTTGGGGGTAGGGAAATGTGAATGTACACTGTAAGTTACTAAAGATGGGACGTCCTTTAAAATACATGTATAAAGTCACACATCACTGCATGAAAAGGCATCAAAAACTGAAAAAAAACAACATTTAATTGATTGATAAAGATTGCTTTAAAATGTTCTGAAGCTGTACCCTGTAGATCCCCTCAAGCCATTAACCCCACTGTGCTCTATGTCTCCCTCTTCTGTAAGAGCAAAGAATCATGTGTTTCCTAAAAAGCTAACCATATACTTTATTAAAGGCACTGTGAATCACTACCACACATCATCTGACAGGCTTTATTACATCGGTAATACAGTACAGTTGTACATCTACAAAAGTCTGAAGATTTACAAGTGTTTAGTTGCAAAATAAATTAAGGACTACATGGCCAGCATGTACACTGTTTAAATTATTTTAGATTATACATATAACACGACATTTTTAGAGTGATGAAGTCTCCTCACATTATGAGTACATAAAATGGACCATGGTTTTATTAGGAACATAAATTCAGTTAGCTGGTAAAAGTCCTACTGCGCATTTAAACTAAAAAAACTATAAAAATCTACTTTGTTGTAGTGATAGACACACTTTTAGAGTCTTCTGGTGTGTTTCTCTGTTCTCTCGTCTCACTGGTGTCTGGAAATCCTGCAGGATTGGGGGAAATGTTAATGAGTTAACCTCTTGATGGGATCATTCAAAAACACAAATTAAGTAAACAGAGTTTTATGGAGAAGAGCTTGTTCCTGACAAATTAGACACTTTTTATATTATATTCATTTAGCCGCTACTCCAACCTGCTGTGTCATGTGCCTGATTTATATGAGACATGTCGTACCATTGGAGTCCCTCTCTCTCCATTTGAGCTTGTTGTCTTCAGTGTGCCGTGTCCATGTGGAGCGGAAACTGACCAGCTCAGCCGTGATGTGAGCCAGGCTCCACTGCAGCCCTCTGGAGCTCTCCTTCCACAAATGACTGTGGAGAAAACACAGGCCTGTCACACCAACACTTCACTATTGACCTACTTCACTCTGCTCTTTGTTAAGAATGAGCTTCACCTGTGTCTGTTGCATGGGTCTGGAGGCCCAGGGTTTTCCTCCACTAAAGGAATAACTATCTTCTCTGTCACGTCAGTCAGTAGAGAGAACGTGGGGTGCACTATAAAGTCTATGAAACCTGCAGAAAGGAAATGACACTTGTAACATTGCTTAGTCTTACAATTCTAAACCACTGAATTAAACAGTGAATTAATTTTTGTTTTTAACGATGAATGGATTGTGTAGACTCAAATACTGATATTACATGTGGATAAACGTACCAAAATCCTATAAATATTAACTTTGTGCTAAATGCTTCCACCAAATTAAAGAATATAACTTATAAAGCATTTGGTTAGACATACCAATCTGGGACTCAGCCACCAGTGTAGTTTTGCGATCACACAGTGGAGAGAAGGGCAGTCCGAGCTCTGCCTCTCTATCACCCTCACAAAGATAGACAAAGAAGAAGATTTCTTAAAGGGCATCCCTCACACCGCTTCAAAATAACATTTACACTCTATTGACTGAGACCTTTATACTGTTCCAGTGAATAAACAATGGACAGATGTGGCACAAAGAGACTAGAACTGCCACTGATTCTGCAACAAGTCTCTCCTTTAGTCCAAGATTGACCCCCAAGAAATGAATTGACAATTAACTAAAGCAAGAATGTGTTTTGTACTCTAACCCTATAGATCCTTTAAAATGTCTGAAATATGGAATGTTCAAAATACAGTAATGGAGGCGACTGGAGCAAAAGTGAGTGAAACAAGAAGGGTTTCTGGTGAGGGATAGACTCATTCTGAACATAGAATGAAAAAACTATTGTGATCGTCCACATTTCTGTAAGGCCTTGTCAAAAAATCAAGAATTTTACCACCAGGAAAAATGCTAACTGTTACTAATGTGTACATTACATAAACATACAATGTGAGGTACATTCACTAATGTTGCCTAACCAGGCTCTGACATCACCTACATGTAGCAGAGTGGATGTCATTGGTCAAAACCATCTTAATATGGCAATATTTTGTGGCTGATGCTTATTTCTCCATTGAAAATGTATTATGGTCTTGCTCCAGTTGACTCCATTCTGGAATGTAGAACTTTCTGTACAAACTTTGAAAGGGTCTGTAGCAGTGAACACTCATTAGACAAGCTTATTATTTGAATCATTAAATGAATCATTAAATCATTGCTATACTTTTAGACTTAATTTCAGTAAATGTCAAGCACTGATTGTCAATTTTGCCATTTGAAATAGAGAAAGAACCTACCTGCCTGAAAAACTCCTCCATTAAAGCTTTTGTCCACCGAGAATGCAGTGTCCAGGGTTTAGATGGATGGCTTATGTCAGCTGTGTGAAGCAGCAGAGACAGTGCTTTGGCCTTGTCAATGCTGTTAGGAGAGAACAAAAGCAGACTAGTCTCGCAACAACAACTCTATTCTCTACAAATTTGGATGGATAGGATTTCAAGATTCAAATTAAAAAATAGCACTGCACACTTTGTTTATACAGTTTCACATTGTTTTGTTTAGGTTATTAGAACAAATAAGATTCACATATATGTTGTGAGAGCTTTCACGCTTGTATGTACTCACTATTTGATGCTGGAAAAGGTATTGTTAGGTAGCAGACAAAAATTTTGACATGGCAGCTGGGATAGAAAAAGATCAGCTATTTCTTTTTCATTATATGAGTTTACCGCTCCTGTTGCTGTAGATATGATTTCATGGCTTTGACTTGAAGTAGGTGGGAGGACATGTCTGTTGCCAACACCATCTCTATAACCAGCGATCGCAGCTCCCTGACAAGGGACACCAAACAAACACACATACAGGCATCAGCACAGTTTAGGTTTGTTTTAGGTCACACTTTATCGTCCCTGTAGGGAAATTTGTCCTCTGGATTTGACCCATCCCACAATGCCGCTGGGGCAACCTGTCAGGAGCAGTGGGCATCATCAGTGCAGCGCCCGGGGACCCATCTTCAGATCTGAGCCAGGATCTTGGTCAGAATGTAACTTGCTATGCATGTTTTTTTGGGTTGCTGGGGAAACCGGGAGTACACGGGGAGAAACATGCAAACTCCACACAGAAAGACCCAGTTTGGGACTTGAACCTGGGACCTTCTTGCTGTGAGGCGACAGTGCTAAGCACTGCACCACCGTACCACCGGGTGGCCTTGGTTTAAGTGAAAAGGCATGGCTTTTAGAAATATCAAGGTTTTCTGGTTACCGTGGAAACAATGCCAGCAGTAAACCATCTATACTGCTGTTTATCTTGTCTACAAATCTCTTTCTTTAACATGAATCACAATTACATAATGGGTGTATGGTGCAATAATAACAGCCTGTTAGATCTTAACAAGTGCAACAGATGGGACTATAGTCATGCTGCTAACACAACTACAGTATAATGTTTAGATTTGATCTGATTGCTGTATACAGAAGTGTCCAAAGAAGTAGATGGGTCTTTTCTGACTCATGGTTATCCATTGTTGATTATTGCCAGTTTTAGTAACACGATCCTTATTGATTTAAGTGGAAATTTGATCCCAGAGTTCAAAAGTCAGGGTCAAGGAGCGTCCATAATGCTATTGTGCTATTATGATTTCTGTCACATCATTTATCATCTCCCCTCTACCCTTTGCCTGTATTATACATTAGATTGTTAAAGCTCTTGTCTGGTGTCTTCCTAAAAGAAATTGTTGAAAAATAATCAAATAAAATGTACTATCTGACCTTGTTCTATGATGTAAAGCAGGTAATCTGTCATAATTATTCTACCACTTCTCGCCTCTAGAGCATTATCAAATCAGACGTTGTGGGTTACTACTTGGACCAAGAGTGATGGCCGTCCACAAAAACTCGTGTAGAGGCCACGGGAGGAACTAAAGTAAAACTAAACCCCTATGGTCTAGCATTTCAATTATTATTATTATTTATCAATTTCTTATTTTAGGAAACCTCCAGACTACAGCTTTAACTTATGGTCAGGTTTAGTCAAGAGATATAATATATATATATATATATATATATATATATATATATATATATAG